>CM035409.1:197557642-197750142 GCA_020310875.1 Ceratopteris richardii
GCAAATCTGAGACTATGATTGGAGGGGTGTTGATGATGCCCTAGATGAAGCGGTGACCTACTGTGATACCAATTTTTGGAGTTAGACATCTACAGAAGCACGCGAATAGCACAAGAAATAAGAAGAAGCTTGGAGCATAATACACAATACTAAATGTATTACCACTAGAGTGTACAAAGATAAGTAACATGTTAGGAATAGGCATATATACAAGCTGGGGGAAAAAACCTCCTAAAGAGGGAAAAAAGTGCCCTCATGGTTTTAGTGTGTTCACACACGTCACTACCTAAATATATCAACAAAGACCACCTTGTAACCAAGGTCATCAAGTTGACCAACTGACATCAAAATGCATGATAATTGAGGTACATGGCATATATTATGCATAGTAAATTTTGAACCATCAATGAACTGTCAACCACATCTCCAATCCCCACAATGTCACATTGATAAGAGTCACCAAGTCTCACGGTACCAAGAGACTTTGCTGCATAATTAGAGGATCATTCTCTATGTGATGTCACATGGAACGACACACCAGAATCTAGCAACCACATGTTGGAAAGAGAATCAGCCATAAGAGCCTCACTTGGCATAGTACAATCGAGTGTCAACACATCAGCATCATCAAGAATAGCATTAATTGCTTCAATCTTCACAGTCGAACTAGGTGGTACAGATAACTGTTTAACATGCCCATCAACATTATGTCCTTTACCTTTAGCATTTTTTAATGCATAACAATCTTTATTCACGTGTCCTTTCTTATGACAATAATGGCATTCGATATCCCTCTTCCCTAATTTACTTCTACTCTTATTCCATTGAACATTCTTTTCCTTGTTCTTGCTCCTACCATGTTGTTGATTCTTTGCTTGGTAAGAATCGTGAACATTAGAAAGTTTTTGGAGCACATAGACACTTCCGACTTTGCTTTTAATGGATACACCCATGCATGCCTCAAAAAACCATCAATAATATGAACAATAAAGGTATAAATAATTCTAAGATCAAATAGGAATATCAACAACAAAGCTAGAAGTACTTGTAAAATCAAACATAAAGGTTTATAATATTTTAGACCTTGTGAACCAAATGAAGACCAAGAATCATTGAAATCATAGAGTAGTACATTCAACACTTAAGAAGTGGGTATCTCAAACAATGGATAGCTTTTGATATCGGTTTAGTAGTTATGTTTCTTGATGGTTCACTTATTCTACTTGTATGTAATATACTCTATGGTTTCTAGTGTGCCTAGTTCGAGATTAATAGATATACTTTATGATTTCTAGAGTGCCTAGTTTGGAAATACCACAAGTCAGAAGGTGGATAACTTTTTCACTCACTTTTGATGAGAAAAAACTATCTTATAAACTCAATGAAAATTGATTAAAAAAGATTTGATGATGTTGTAAGAAGTAGCATGGTACATAGAGTTAGAAATGAAGAAATTCTTTCACTCATTATTCTTAAACTTTGAAGAGTAGGTAGAATATGCAATGGAACAATGAACAATGCAACCAGAGATTCACCAATTGTTGGACTTGTCACCATGGTATAAAACTCCTCATCTTACTATGCCTTCTTTTGAATTACGTTTCGTGGAGGTAAAACAAATCCAAGAAGCAATGATATGGGAAGGAGAACCTACCCTAGATTCTAAGCCAATAAGATTTGCAACATTTGTTCCTTGAATTTCCTTCAAGCCCAAAATTATTGGGACTCTCTAGCGCATATTGGATGGCGAATAGTTTTGAGAGAACAAAGGATGAAAAGGGATTCAAAACAATTACGAAGATTCACTAGAGGCAAGGGACAAAGGATGAAAAGGGATCCAAATCATTTGTTTCGCTTATGAAGCAATGTGTCAGTACGACCTGGCCCATGCAGGTCTCGAACCTGCGACCTTCGCGTTATTAGCACGACGCTCTAACCAACTGAGCTAATGGGCCAATGAAAGAAATTACATTTGTTATAATTATATTCATATTAAACATCAATTCTCCTCTTTTCTCTCACGGGCCAATCGACCTCCTTGAAACAGCTATATTATATACTCATTATATACTGGTGGTTTGGAGTCACGAAGTTATTCATTGAAGTATGCCAATCTCGTCTCGGTTAGTGTTACGTTTACTTCTACGAGATGTCTTCTTACCACAGTCTTTTATGCAACTTCCATCTATGCAAGCCCATTTGTTTCCATAACTAACATGCGTTACTCACTTTTCATTAGGTTCCTGATGCGTTTCGTATTTTCTTTTGTCACTCGCTATATTTCAATAGCTATGGTTCTTTGAGCTTTAAATATGGTTAAAGGAGGAGATAAAATTCATAGTCTACCATGCCATTAGGTAGAATAGGTGAGCAAACTTAACCATGAGATTGTATGTTCATGAAAGATGTCTACTTTTTATTTAATTCCTTAAATTTCAAGTGAATATCATGTGGGATAGAAGAACACCAGTTTTCTTGATAGATGAAAGGTTCATTCAAGATACTAGCCAATAGAATTGAATATTCTCAAGTGTCTAGACTCGTAAGTTGATAGTTTATCTAAATCAAAATTAAATAACTTGAAGTGCTAGGTGAAAACCCTTAAAGAAGCGCAACGACTCACAACATGTTAGACAAGCATAACGTAAAGAGATTAGATCCATCAAACCATGTACCTCTCACAATAAATTCATCAACAAACTATATAATTTGGTATTATGTTATCATAATTCACATCCTAAAACACAATTTTAAGTAAGAGAATATGAGCTTATCCTTGATGAAAACTAGAACGTGATGGTAGAGAACGTCATATGATGATGAACAAGAAGAAGGATAGAAGGACATATGACCTTGCATAGTTTAATCAAGGTCAATACTTAAAACCCTTTTTCTACATTGTTTGATGTTTGAAAACTTCCTATTCCCCTTATTTTTCCCATCAACTCTTTAATAATAGAATGTAGTGAGAATGATATCTTGAAATAATAATACTAATATGAAAAACGTTTCATTCTACATTCATCTCGCACTCTAAATATTCAAAATCATACCAGTGAACTTCACTTTCAATGAAATGAAGAACACATAATCTAATACAATTCAACCCAAGCTATCATGAACT
Source organism: Ceratopteris richardii (assembly GCA_020310875.1). Lineage (NCBI taxonomy): Eukaryota > Viridiplantae > Streptophyta > Polypodiopsida > Polypodiales > Pteridaceae > Ceratopteris > Ceratopteris richardii. The sequence continues at coordinate 197,560,767 of CM035409.1, forward strand.
CCCCTTTAGGGAACTCCTATGAAGTCCACTTTTGACCTAAGTTAAAACACCCATGTTCCATGTAAGAGATGCAAAAGTGGAAGGGCCAAATCTTCCAAGCATATGGATATGTCTACTAGTATAAATATAAATTTTTTTCCCATGTGGAACTATATAGTCCAATAAGGATGAGAATGGAAATTTTGATGTGTACTATAAGGGACGTTGGAGCTCGAGGTCTGCAGAAGCCCATGAATAGCACATGGAAGAAGAAGAAGCTTGGAGCACAACACAATATAGAATGTATTGCCAAGTGAATGTACAAAGATAAGTGACTCATTAGGGTTATAGGCATATGTACAAGCCAAGGGAAAAAAACTTCCCAAAAAGGGAAAAAAAGTGTTCCTGACAGTCCTAAGCGTGTTCACACACATCACTACAAAAATATATCAAAAAATCCCCCGTGGGACTGATGCATTGCACAAAGAGTTGACACTCATGTATAAGGAAGTACCACACTATGTCGAAAAAGATCAATCCACAAAAGGAAGTAAGCCCAAAGCTTTGCAAAAAGCTTCAAACTTGTCCCTAGGCAGAACCTTTGTGAAAAGTTCTACAAGATTATCCTATGTGAGCACATGAGCCAAATTGATCTCTCCAGCAAAGAACCTCTCCCTGACCTAATGATAGTGCAACTCAATGTGTTTTGTGTGAGCATGGAACACATGGCTCCTCACAATTGCCAATGCACTCTTACTGTTAGTGAAGATGGTGGTGGTAGAACAGTGACCAACACCCAAATCAACCAAAAAGTGTTTGAGCCACACACACTCAAATAGGTGCTATGGAATTTTCCCTATATTCAGCCTCACAACTATAAGTGGCCACAATAGGTTGTTTCTTGCTCAACCAAGATATGCATAAGCTACCAAGCATGAAGCAAAAAAGACTAGTGGATAGATGTGTGTCATAGAATCCATACCATTCTAAGTGAGAAAAAACATGTAAATTTGGCAATAATGATCCCCCTTGGCACAAAATAATCCAAGTAGCTGGGTACCACTCAAGTAGCAAAAGATGCGCTTAACTGCCTACGAATACTTGACACTTGGGTAATTTATAAACCTGCTCATCTAAGAGATAGCAAACTGAATATTAGGCTGAGTTATGCATAAGTAAATCAAGCATCCAACAACCTGTTAATAGAACACATCAAATGCATCACTAGCATCATGAAGACTCCACCATAAATATGTTTTCATGGGAGTGGCAATAGGTTTTCAATCTTCAAGGCTAAAACACTACAATAATGTTCAAAAACAAATTTTGACACAAAGGTGTTCCCCCATCAACTTGCATAAAATGATTTCCCAAATAATGATGCAAATGCCCCAAATATGACATCTCAAAACAGGCATGCAAATCAGCCTTAAATTCAGCAATATGCTTCTCATTAGGACCACTGAGGAGCATATCATCAACATATAGTACAATGATCATAAGTACATCATTTGCACACTTAACATATAAGGTGCTCTCAATTGGAGTGTTTTCAAAACCATGTGCTAGCAAGTAGGCATGTATCCTCTCACACCAAGTGTGTGGTGCTTGCTTCAAACCATATAATTCCTTTTTCAACCTGCACACTTTATTTTCATGCCCTTTCTACAAAAAACCACAGGGCTGTTATACATACACTTCTTCATGTAGGTCACCATTAAAAATTGCAATTTCAATGTCCAATTGATGTACATTCCAACCATGATGAGCTGCATGTGCACAAATGGTATGAAATCTGGTCATTCCGCATTTGGGAGTAAGGTCTCATCAAAATCAATGCCTCTCTCTTGAGCATAACCTTTGGAAAAAAGCCTAGCCTTATACATGTCAATTGTTCCATCATGCTTACGTTTCAGCTTGTACACCCATATAGTTCCAATGGCCTTTTTGCTCGGAGGTAAATCACATAAAGGCGAAGTACCATTCTTCATAATAGCATTATATTTTGTTCGCATAACAACCATCCAATCTTCTGAATTTTTCATTCTGAAACTGGCTCATTCTCATCACAAAGACAAGAGGCGACCTTTGTGTAGCAATATGATGCAAATGAAGCACTATGAGAGCATGAACGAGTACAATATGACAAAGGTGCATCTAGTTTGCTATCTCTCAAATTAAAACACCTTTTGAGAAGGAGGAACAATGCATTTTTCCCAAAATACATCCTTTACAGACATTTACATGGTGCCTCAAGTTTTGGCAAAGAGGAAGTCATTTCAATTTTTTGTAGACAAAGCAAACTAGAAAAACTTAGATGAACAATCTTAGAATTTTGAACTCCACATGATGAATCATTCACAGATTTTGCATAATCTATGAGCTTATATAGCTCATGACATAAAATGTGTGAAGCAATAATAACATTACCATTTGAGAGATCATGAGCTCTTCATATTTTGTCAACAAATTTGACAACCAAGACAATCTTGGTTAATGCTAAAACTAACAGCATACTTTTTTTACCCCTAGCACATATAAAGCATCTAACAATGTGAAAGAACTGCCATTGGCATAAGTTAGAATAATCTCAAGAACTCCCATTATATGATAAGAGGATTTGTTAGCAAATGCGATCGTATTCCCTATAGGGACATGCTCAAGTGAATTGAGGAAATTGCATGTGCCTCATTAATGGATGTGCATACCTCAGGGATTCTAATAATGGCTTCTACCTTTGGAGGGTAGGGTCTTCTTCCATAATAGCCACATAAGTGACCTACAATGAGTACTTCATTCACACCAAACACTATTTTCTCTCCTAAAAATGTTAGTCTAACTTGCTCAAACGTTTTGAAAATATTTTCACAATTATTAATATGATCAAGCACAAATTTTCTACATTCATTATCACACAATGTAACATTCTTTTCACTCTCAAGGCATTCTTTTATGGAAATATCATCAAGAAAAGGTTGAGTAACTTTAGGAATAAAATAATGAAAACAACTTTCATGGCATTAATCATATGAGCTACAGAATTAGTAGCTCGTTGAAGCAATGTACACATTCTTACCAACCCAATTGGATTCTTCATGGTGGTGATGTCTTTACTTTCAAAGGCAACTTGAAATTGATCACACTCTGAATAAAGATCACCCATGGAATATCTGGAATGTTCTGTAGAATCCTCAACAAAGTCATCAACAACAAGACCAATACACACATTTCTAATAATAACCTTATTCATGGGTGGCAAATGCCTTTAATTACCATTATTCATTGGTACAGTGAACCACCTATTAGAATATGGTGTTGAGGAGGACTCAATAATATTTGTGTTTACTTTATCTTTCAACATTTTTACCAAATTACCAATATGAGCTTTGGGGATAAAAATAAGACGAATGTTCCAAGGCACATGTGAGATAGTAAAGATAATCATAGGTGGAACAACTTTTGGGTCAACAAAACCTATCTCACCTGCTTTCATTGAAAATTCTCTCCCTGATTAGAAATCATTCTTTTAAATCTCTCAATCTCACATGGCAACAAAAAAATCATCTTTCCCAAAATTTATTACTTCAATGAAATCATGAATCATGAGAAAATGTATGTCCAATTTTAGAGTTATCTCTCAAGGGTATTTCATCACATACAATTCTCATTTTATCATTAATATCACAAAGAAGTGATTGGGCAATCGATTTTATCTTTTTATCAATTTTTTTGTATTTTGTCTCAACAATGAGCTCAAACGCAAACATGTTTTTCTTTTTGTTTTCAACAGATTGATGAATGGTTTCAAACATTTCAATGGAACAAACATTCATACCTTTTGGAGAAAACAATCCTCAAGCAAGGATGTTCCTAATTCTAGAAGAGTGTCATTGTATGAAATCCATTCAACTACTCCTTCAATTATTTCATCTTTCTCTATCAATCCATGTCACTTCCAATCTTTTTCTTTCTTTGTAATGAGTTTTTTAAGTAGTTTCCATTGGTTTTTCTTCCTAGAGAAGAAAATCCCTCCTACAAATGAACAAAATGATGAACAATGTTTAATAAAATTGTTGAGCAAGAAATTATTCATGCATGTGATCACATCCTCTCGCTTAATGGGAGTAGTACTCAAGCAAAATCCTAGTCAACATGAAAGAAAGGATCCTTTCTTAATGATATTCTACGGTCATGATTTGCACCACCTTCATGCTATTGGATGATCTTATCCTAGCAAATGCACTACCATCATCCATTACTTTGGTTTCCATTCTTGACTCACTAACAAATGGTTGTCCTAAAATGATAGGGTATGTGAAATCCTCATGAACAAAGAAATGGTGTTCATTTGTTACATCTCCTATCATTACAAGAAAATTTGCACGTGCACCATGAAAAACAATTTCATTATTAGTGGAATTCATTTTCTAGCCATGTGGCTTATCTATGGGCCATTTGGCATGATCAATATGCTTTAACACTATGTTGATTTTAGAACCTGAATTAATCAAGGAAAAACATGGATTTTCATTACCTATTTTACGATAGTTTTGGTTGTGTCATGATCCCAAAAACTTTTTTAGAAATGACTTTGTGGTTCTCCTTCATGTCTTGAGTGACCAAGAAAGATTTTATCACATGACACAAATTCATCATTCAAATTCAAGTTACTTACCTTATAAGGATGATCATTTGGAAGGTCCTAAATGTTTTGATGTTTTCTCCTCAAATTGTTAATGAATTCATCTATTATTTCTCTTTTCATTATTCCAACAATTCTTCTAAAGTCATGGAAATTTCACTCTTCATAATGTTTCCATGCATGATTTTGTTTAAAATCAATGTTTTTCTCTAACTCAGACATGATTTTGTAGCTAGCATTTTTCTTACCTACCCTTTTAACCTCTTCTTAAACACATTCTTTTTCAGATTGTCTAGTTATTCTTCTATTTTCCTCTCACTACTAGAAATGGGGGGGGGGGGCTTAGCGATGCCCCCAAATAGGAAAAAAAAATGGGAACCATCGCTTATGCGAACCAAAAAAAAAGAGTTGTCGTCACATAAGCGATGTTAGTGTCACTTATGCGACATTAAAACTATGCATCGCAATTAGTGTCGCTAATTAGCGACGCTATTTGTGACGTTGGCAAATTGGCTGCGATGCTTTAGCGTCGAATAAGCAACGTCCTGTGTTCCAAAGCGTCGCATAAGCGACACTCTGGAATTTTAAAAAAAAATCGATTTCTCTCAACACATTTGTGCCGGGATTTGGACGCACAGAGAGGGAGAGAGAGAGAGAGAGAGAGAGAGATCGACACACTCCCTGAAGCCAGGAACGCACACACACACATACATATGCATACACACACATATACACATATAGACACACACACATACACATAGACACACACACATATAAATAGACACACACACATATACATAGACACACACACATATACACACTAATTTACATGCACACATACACATGCATACACACACACATATATACACACATAGACACATGCATACACACATAGACACACACACATACACACATATACACACACACGCACATACACATACACACACATATACACACACACACATAGACACACACACTTACGCACATACACACACACATCGACACACATTTACACACACACACATACACATAGAATTATACATATGCATACATACATGCTTACATGCATACACACACATGCACACGCATACACACATACACATACACACATATATATGCATACACACACATAGAGAGACATGCACATACATGCATACATATGCATACATAATGCATATGCATATGCATACATACATACTTACATGCATACACACACATACACATGCATGCATACATATGTGTACATAATGCACATGCATATGCATACATACATGCTTACATGCATACACACACATACACATGCATACACACATACACACACATACACACACACATACACACATACACACACATATATGCATACACACACACATAGAGAGACATACACACACATACATGCATACATATGCATACATAATGCATATGCATATGCATACATAATGCATATGCATATGCGTACATACATACTTACATGCATACACACACATATGCATACATAATGCACATGCATATGGATAGATACATGCATACACATACACACACATAGACACATACACACACATAGACACACACATATACACATAGATTTACACACATACACACAATAGACACACACACACATACACACACACACATACGCACACACATACACACACACACATACACACATACACACATAATGCATATGCATATGCATATGCATACATACATACTTAAATGCATACACACACATACGCACACATATGCATACATAATGCACATGCATATGCATACATACATGCATACACATACACACATAGACACGTACACACACATAGACACATACACACACATAAACACATACACACTCATAGACACATACACACTTACACACACATACACATGCACATAGACACATATATATAGATACACACGTATATACACACATAGACACACACACACATACACATACACACACATATACACACACACACATACACACACACACATAGATACACACACACATCCACACACATTTACACACACACATACACATGCATACAAACACATATATATAGATACACACACATACACACATAGACACACATACATGCATATGCATACATAATGCACATGCATATGCATACATAATGCACATGCATATGCATACATAAATGCTTACATGCATACACACACATACACACGCATACACACATACACATACACACATAGACACACACACACACATTCACACACATACACACATACACACACATATATGCATACACACACATACACATACATGCATATATAATGCATATGCATATGCATACATACATACTTACATGCATACACACACATATGCATACATAATGCACATGCATATGCACAGATACATGCATACACATACACACACATAGACACATACACACAAACACACACATGCATACATATGCATACATAACGCACATGCATATGCATAGATACATGCATACACATACACACATACATACACATAGACACATACACATACATACACACAAATTTACACACACATACACATGCATACACACACATACACACATAGACACACACACACACATACACACATACACATATAATGCATATGCATATGCATACATACATAATTACATGCATACACACACATGCATACATATGCATACACACATACACACGTAGAGAGACATACACACACATAAACACACATGCATACATAATGCACATGCATATCCATACATAATGTACATCCATATGCATACATACATGCTTACATGCATACACACACATACACACAGATACATATACACACATATACACACACATGTAGAGAGAGAGAGACACACAGACATACACACATATATATGCATACACACGCACATAAAGAGACATACACACACATACATATACATACATACTTACATGCATACACAAACATACACATATATACACACACATACACACACATATGCATACATATGCATACATAATGCACATGCATATGCATAGATATATGCTTACATGCATACACATATACACATAGACACATACACACACATAGATACATACACACACATGGACACATACACACATATACACATACACACACATATACTCACAGATTTACACACACACATACACACACACACATACATAGACACACTTACACATGCATACAGACAGACATACACACATATACACACCCACACTTACACATAGACACACACACATACCACACATACAAACTTACACACATAGAGATACACATACACATATATAAACAAACACATACACACATAGACACATACAGACTTACACACACACATACACACATACACACATCCACACACATACACATGCATGTAGACATATATATACAGATACACACATATACACACACATACACACATACACACATACACACTTACACAAACACATACACACATCCACACACATTTACACACATACATACACATGCATAGACACATATATACAGATACACATGTATATACACACAGACACACACAGACGCACACATATATTAATTTCTAACCCATTTTGTTTTTTATGTACAAGTATTATGGATCCTAGTAGAGAGAGAAAGGTGAAACTCACTCTCATAAATAGTCTTATGAGAGCAAGAGTTCCGCCTGATACTCTAGGGATCATCATGCATGAGTACTCAGAGATGCTTGATGATGAGCTCGATTATACAATTCAGATGGTTACCCAACGATCAGAGGAGGTCTCTTCTACGGCTCCACATGCAAGAAGACAACTATCTGCTCATAGGGTATGTCTGTTTTCATAAATGTTTTTAATGATATTATAACACATATTTTTATTTATTTTTATCTATCTATTTTGAGGACACATATACCACCTCCAGATCATGATAGCAGAGCAGAGGTGCCTATGAGGACATGCATAGGCACCTTAGGGCTAGAGTGTGATATAGAGCCAAAGGGGAACATTGTGTACATAGGGAATGGATTGGAGTTCAAGAGAAGAATGCGAGCATTATGCAACTCTTACCTGCGCCTTGTCCACTTACAGTGGAAGTAAGTATAAATTTTACATATAAATTGAAATAAATATCTTATGTTTTATTTACATGATTTTTTTTATTTTTGTAGTAAGCATGATGAGAGGGATAAAAAATACGTACTTAGTTCACTTGACACAGAGTTTGGGACAGGATGGTCGCATAAGTGGTGTCTAAAAGAGATACAGACACTTATGGCTCATCGTCGCGATAATGCACAGTATGCATTGCTTTTATGTATATATACATGGATATGAGTATGTGTGTTTATGTATGTATGTATGTATATGAGAGAGAGAGAGAAAAGAGTGAGACTATCGCATACACACACATATACATCATACATGCACATTTACACACATATACACATACATGCACATTTATACATACACACACATATATATGCACATTTTTACACACACATACACATGCATGCAATTACACACATATAATGAATACACATAGACACATACACATACTCACATACACATACACATTTTCACATACACATACACATACATAATCATATGTACACACACATAGACTCACATAATCATATTTACATGCATATATACATATGCACATGCATATACACACACACATGCATACACACATATAGATACACATACATACACACATGTATACTGATATATCTATATGTATGTATGTATGTATGTATGTATGTATGTATGTATGTATGTATGTATGTATGTATGTATGTATGTATGTATGTATGTATGTATGTATGTATGTATGTATGTATGTATGTATGTATGTATGTATGTATGTATGTATGTATGTATGTATGTATGTATGTATGTATGTATGTATGTATGTATGTATGTATATATATATATATATATATATATATATATATATATATATATATATATATATATATATATATATATATATATATATATATATATATCCTAATTCAAAAACACTAATTTTGATATTAGGGTTTTAAAACCCCTAATTTAGAAACTCTAATTCAGCCTTTTAGCCATATGATTGAAGTATATGTACACATTGCATCTATTCCTCCGACGTCCTACCAGAGAGATGTCTCTCCTCCCAACCTTATGCCTCTATATACAACTACTCAAATCAACGAGGATCATAATATATATAAAGATATATACACATCATTTAGATACACATACATAAATATAAAATGGAGTAGATACATTATGCATCACACATACATGCCTAAATGCACACATAAATATATATACATGCATACATATTTACATGTATACATTTACACATAGACACATATACATATATACATGTACACATCACATATACATGCCTACATGCACAAATGTATACTTATACATTGATCTTCATGCAACAGAATAGAGAGTAACTCCTCAAATGTTAAGGCATTTGGATTTCCTTTCATCATCAATCAAAAAGAGTAGAAGCAAAACTCTGATATGAATTTGGAAGACCGTTCATAACAATCTACACAAGTGAACTGTTTGGCAAGACTTCATCAGTAGAAATCAAGTGATCCTCCAAATATTTGATCTTTGTCAAAAAATTGTCCATGGAATCTCCTTCATTCATATGCCCACTCTCCAACTATTTTCAGAGGTAAGCAACATGAGCCTCATTCCTTGCCTAGTATAAAGTGGTAAGTGTATCCCAAGCATCCTTTCTTGTTTTGTAGGAACGAGTGTGAGGAATAATAGCACGTTTGACAGAAAAGGCTATCAATGCATGTGCCTGAGCATCTCTGCCATCCCAACAAAGTTGCTTTGTATTAGTTGCAATAGGAATCACAACGTGAACAAGAACTTGAAGAATATCATCATCTTCAATGTCATTTGCATCACCTTCAGTAATTTTATTTGTAGGTGTAATAGGACATTTTTCAACACCCTACACATGATTCCAAAGTCCTTTTGCACCAATACATGACACATCATATAAGCCTATAATGTGTAATTGGTACCATCCAACTTATCTTCAACAGCCAACACACATAATACATCACTATTTTCAACGATGGCCACTGACTAAAATACCCTAATGCAAAAAAATGATTGTATCTCAAAAAGTTGAATAGAACTACCCTATCAAGTTTTGCTAAACTGATAGGAAACTTTGAGGTGCTTATATTGGCGAACCAAAACCTATATATATCTTTGGCACAAAAAGATGAAATTTCCTGCACAAGCACAATGATAGTGCGTTTGGAGGTGGAAAGGAGATCAGATCACAATTTCGATACCACAAAGAGAAGTTCTTTTGAGCTTCTTTTTGCCTTGAGTATGCTCACCAATTTTTGTGTGATTCTAAGATTATGACCGGAGGGGTGTCAACCATGCCCTAGATGAAGCAGCGACGTGTCTGATACCAAATGTTGGAGTTTGAGGTCTGTAAAAACATGTGAACAATACAAGGAAGAAGAAGAAGCTTGGAACACAACACACAATACTGATTGTATTACCAAGAGAATGTACATAGATAAGTGACCCATTAGGGTTATAGGTGTATATACTAGTCGGGAAAAAAATCTCCTAGAGAGGGAAAAAAATGCCCTGATAGTCCTTCTGTGTTCACACACATCACTACTAAAATATATCAACACAAGGTTCGATGTCTCAAAGGACTACTTATCCAATGGTGGTACAAAAGAGGATGGGTGTAACAAAGTGCTCAATGGGACATCGCTTTATGAACCCATATTTGAGTGATGCATGGATGATCAACCCTATTTTGTTGTGGATTCTTTGGTTCAGGAGTAGATTGGAGTTGTACATCCCCTCCACCTCGTAAGCAATGGAAATATTCTTTCATAGGGAATCTTTTGTCATGCTTGAACCTCTTGAGTTAGTAATGTAGAATGCACCATTAGAGTCATACCTAGAGTGGTAGTAGTGATCTATATGGTTCTGATTGAACTCAAGCCCTAGATTTTCTTCATCACAATATATATCAATGTTGAATAACTAACCTAGAACTAGATTTTCATAGAGGTTAATGCCCGATGTTGTAGATTCTTCCATGAACTATGATTTTTATTACGTGCAACATGGTGATCTTGAAGTGGATTCTTGTGCAAGGGCATCCTTGATGAGATCTAGTGCATATGTGACGTGGTATATATGTGTATGTATTCTGATTCTTTTTTTCTATTTGAGATTAAATTAACAAGAGATATTGTATGGTGGAAAAAAATAAGAGGTGACCTAACATACCACCTAAGACGTGGCAGTTTTTTTGTAGATAGCTACGTCTTCAGGAGTCATTTCCTCAGCAAAAGGTATACAAATTAATAGTTTATATTTTTAATTTTCATATATTTTAGTAATTTTTTACATTTAATTTATGTATTTTTTTTCTTAAATAATCACGCTGCTGCAAAAAAGAGAGTTGAGTCGGGCCACACATCGCACTTAGGCCAAATGGGCCATCATGGTTTTGTAGCTACATTTGTAAGTATATGTGTTATTGTGAGTATATTTTTACTTTAGTTAAAATGCAAGAAACTGATCTTTTTTATTTGTTTCAATGCAGCGAAAAGATTATGGCCGATATCCTACGAAACATGAGATCGAGTATGCTACACATTTTGGATATCGGCGTTTGAGTGAGTATATGCGAGATCATCCGGATGCCTTTGTGAGTATTATTAAATTTTATATAATTATTTTGTTTTTATGGATGTTTTAATTGTTTTACTTATTTATGTTTGTTATATGTAATACATGAGTATTATGGAGAGGCAGATATGGATGAGGTGGAGAGACAAACACAGGAGGGACGATCTCGATCGTCACAAGGTGATCATGATGATGAGGATGAGGATGATCATGATGCTGATGATGATGATGATGATTAGGATTCTTGATTATGACATTGGATTATATGTATTTACACACACACACACACGCACACACACACACACATATATATATAAATATATATATATAGTTCATTTCCGTTATGTTTTGAATTGTGTGTATGGTATTAAGTAATGAAAAGTTTTGTTCTATTGATTGTTATTATTGTTTATATTAAGCATGTGTTTTAGTACTTTAATTATATAATTCATTCATATGTGTGTACATATGTGCATGTATATGTGTGTGTATGTATGTGCATGTATATGTGTGTAATATGTGTGTGTATATGAATGTATGTACATATGTATATGTGTATATGCATGTATGTGCATGTGCATGTGTAAGTGTATATGTGTATGTATGTGTATGTGCATGTGCATGTGTATGAGTGTGTATATGTATGTATGTGCATGTGCATATGTAAGTGTATATGTGTGTATATGAGTATGTGCATGTGCATGTGTATGTGTGTGTATGTGCATGTATATGTGTAAGTGTATGTGTATATGTGTGTATGTGCATGTATATGTGTGTATGTGCATGTATATGTGCATATGTATGTATGTGCATGTGTGTGTGCATGTGTATATGTGTGTATGTGTGTGCATATATATGTGTATATATGTGTATGTGTGTGTATATATACATATGTGCATATGTATGTGTATGTGTATAAACATATACAAATGTATGTATATGCATGTGTATATGTATGAAACATGCATGTATATGTGGATGCATTTCCATTTGCATCCATGTGCATGCATGTGAATGTGCATGCATGTGGATGTGCATATACATGTATTTAAGTATATGTTAATGTGTGTATGTGTGTATATATATGCAATAATGCATGCATGCAAGTCTTTTTAAGTGGTTGTAGAAATGTTTGTGCATATGCATATGCATATGCATGTGTGTGTATGTGTAACTATATGTGCACATGTATGTGTGTGTATATATGTGTGTGTATGTGCATGTGTATATGTGTATATGTGTGAACGTGCATCTTCATCATGTATAAGTGTATATGTGCATATCAATAAGTGTGAGTATGCTAACTAATGAAAATAACACAATTCAAACAATATAAAAAGAATGGAAATTGTACTTACAATAGTTTGCCATACTTTTTGCTTGGTTAGCTTCTTGAAGAACCTACAATAAAGAGAGAGAGGAGAGAGAGAGAGAGAGAATTCAAAGAGAGAAAGATGTGGAAAGAGAGAAACAGAGACAGAGAGAGACAATAAGATAGAGATTAGGCAAAACAACAATTCTGCCTATACTTGTTTCAGCTCGCAAGCCCAACGCAATTGCGAATATTGGAGAGCTCTTCGATCATATGCGTGAACATGCCGATCAAAGAGCCTCCAACGTTTTAATTTTTTTCGTCAACAGGCCCTTGTGTATGCGATGGTAAGGTGTCCTAAAAATCACTGGAATTGGCATCGCATAAGCGATGTTTTTAGCGCCGCTTATGCGATGCTTTTTTAAACCATCGCTATAGCGATGCTCAATGCGAGAGTCTCATATCCAATCGCGCCACACATCGAAAAAAACATTGTTTAGCTCGTTGTTTGATCGATGGTCTGTGATCGATGCTTCTTGCGATGCTTTTTGCAATTTTATAGCGATGAAATCGTGTCACCTTAACTGTCGCTATGCACCTATATTCCTTGTAGTGTCTTCCCGTTTCTTCTTTCCTTCTCTACTTACTATATGTGCATAAATGGGAAAAGAATCGATGGGTACATTCCAACTAGTTTGTTCCCTTATTTGATTTCATACTGAAGGATATGGAAATAACATTTTCTCATATCCCTTCATTATCATTGTATGAATTTAATTTACAAGCATAGGTATTAACTCCATTATCTTTACTTGTGGATCCTTCACTTGCTGCCACCTTTACCAAAGTTCGTAGTCAATGGAATTTTAGAATCAATATAACACAACTTATTGTCATTCCATATGACTAAATTTCTTTTTAATGCATTCTATAAGGACTCACAACCCCTACTAGTATGGATTGTGCTATCACAGCATATGAATCTCTTTGAAAACTGTTAATATATTTAGATAGTGATGTGTGTGAACACTCTAGGACTGCCGGGGCACTTTTTTCCCTCTTTAGGAGGTTTTTTTCCCCCCGCTTGTATATACGCCTATTGCCCTAATGGGCTACCTATCTTTGTACATTCTCTAGTAATACATTCAGTATTGTGTGTTGTGCTCCAAGCTTCTTCTTCTTCTTCCTTGTATTGTTCCCGTGCTTCCGCAGACGTCTAACTCCAACAATTGGTATCAGAGCAGGTCACCCCTTCATCTAGGGCATTGTCGACACTCCTCCGGTTGCAGCATCAAAATCGCACAAATTTTGGTGAGCATACTCAGCTCGTTTTGGCCTGAGCTCGTTTTGGCCTCCGAACGCACTATTGTAGTGCTTGTGCAGGCTATTTTGTCTTTTTGTGCCAAAGGTATATACATATTTCATTTCTTCAGTATAAGCATCTCGAAGTCTGCTACAGGTTTAACAGAACTCGTCTAGGCAGTTCCGTTCAACTTATTGAGATACAATCAATTTTCTACATCAAGGTATTTTAGTCATCGGCCATGGCTGAAAGTAGTGATGTATTCCATATGTTGGCTATGGATGATAAGGTGGATGGTACCAACTACCCGTTATGGGCTTATATGATGCGACATGTATTGGTTACAAAACGAGTCTGGAACATTGTGCAAGGTGTTGAAAAACATCCTATCACACCTGCAATTGTTACAACTGTAGGTACTGAAGCTGATGTAGAAGGTGTCGAAGATGATGATATTCTGCATATTCCTGTTCGTGCTACGGTTTCTGCTGCAACTATTGTAGAGCAAATTTGTTGGGATGGCAGAGATGCCCAAGCACATGTGTTGATAGCTTTGTTTATCAAACGTGCCATTATTTCTCACATACGCTCTCGCAAAACAGCTAAGAATGCTTGGGATACACTTACCACATTGTACCAAGCTAGGAATGTAGCTCGTGTTGCTTACCTCCAAAAACAGTTGGAGAGTGAGCACATGAATGAAGGTGATTCTAGTATGGACAGTTTTCTAACAAAGATCAAAGACTTGAAGGAACAAGTGATTTTTGTTGATGAGGTTATACCAGATACCTCACTTCTGTAGACTGTTCTGAATGGTCTTCCTGATTCATAGCAGAGTTTTGCTTCTACTCTTTGGTTGATGATGAAAGGCAATCCAAATGCCTTGCCATTTGAGGAGTTAGTCTTTGTTCTATTGCAGGAAGGTCAGTCTAGGCAGAACAGGTCCATTATGTGTGTTACAGATCAAGCTTTCGTGGCTAGTCAGAAGGGCAAAGGAAAATGGATCTCTTCAAGTAATAACCAAAAATGTGATAATTTTGTACAATCAAAGAGGGAAGACAAACATGAAAAGAAATTAGAAAAGTAGAAATTGTTTTGCAATTAGTGTAAAGGAAATGATCATATCATAAAGAACTGTCCAAAACTGGCTGCTAAAGAGGCAAAGAAGAAAGAGGCTGGAGTGGTTTTTGTAGAGGCCTCTATACCAACAAAGAGTTTGTTAATCTTGTGCAGGAAGAAGAATGGGCGTTTACTATTGTTTGCAGTGTTGACCCATCTTCTCATGAGCAGTGCATGTCTGCAGTAGACTCATATGTTTGGTGCTTTGACAGTGGGGCGACCAAACATATTACCTCGTAGCGTAGTTTCTTCTCTTCACTCGAGCCTGCCCCTATAAGGAATACTGTTACATGCACCAACAACTCCTCTTATCCTATTATGGGAGTTGGTAAGATCATTTTGGCTACTGCTGATGGTAGTTCTTTCACTTTGTCAGATGCTTTGTTTGTGCTAGGGATCAAGAAAAATTTGTTATTAGTTTCTGCATTAGCCAAGATTGGCTTGGTTGTGAAATTTTGTTGATGACAGATGTAGATTTCATGATCTGTCAAATGGCCACGTGACTATTGCTTCTGGCATTTTATGTCGTGGGATGTATAAGCTCATAGACTATGAAAGATCTGTAAATGATTGGGCATGTGCGGAAGATGATTCTCAGGCTATGTCAGATGCAAAGCTTTGGCATGCACGCTTTGTTCATCTGAATTTTGCTAGTTTGATATGCCTCTAGAAATATGAAATGGTGTCCTCTTTACCCAAACTTGAGGCACATGGAAAACATGTTTGTGAAGGCTGTATTTTGGGCAAAATGCAGCATTCCTCCTTTCCAAAAGATGGTCCAATTCGGCCTACTCAGAAATTGCAGCTTATACATAGTGATGTTTGTGGTCCTATGCAGACACCTTCTTTTGGAAATTATATTTACTTCGTGACCTTCATTGATGATTTTTCCAGGCATGCATGGGTATATCCATTGAAAGAAAAGTCTGAAGTGTTCATGTGCTTCAAACAGTTTTTGGTTTTGGCTGTAAATCTATCAGCATGTAAAATGGGCATCCTTCGTTCTCATCGAGGGGGGGGGGGTATATGTCTTCTGATTTTAATGCATTTCTGGCTGAAGGTGGGATAAAACACCAGTGTATAGTGCCATATACACCTCAACATAATGGATTTGTTGAATGAAAGAACAGGTCACTCATGGAGATGGCGAGTCGTATGGTCAAGAGCCAGGCTTTACCACATAGTTTATAGCTTGAGGCTGTCATGTGTGCAACATATGTACTAAATAGGTGTCCCACTAAAGCACTGCAGTCTATCACTCCATATAAGGCTTGGCATGATCGTACTAAGGAGACATTTGTTAGCTTCAAACACATGTATGATACTTTGTTGCCTCTTTTTATAGGTGGACACTCTAGTGTTGGTCCTAATGAGGGAACTTCTCAGCCTTTGCAGGTTTCATGTGATGATGCAGATCATCCCATTTCACATGCAGATTTACATGATGATGAGAGAGCTGATATTGAGGAGGCAAAAACTATTCCAAAATGGTTGGTGCAGACTTTGTGTGACAGCAAATTAGATGCACCTCTATCATATCATACGCAATCAGGCTCCCATAGTGCCTCTTTTGCATCAGATTGCTATGTTATGGCTGCATCTAGTCTCTGTGATGAGAATGAGCCTGTTTCATTTGATGAAGCACAAAATTCTAAAAATTGGATGGTTGCTACGCAATCTAAATATGATGCTATAATGAAGAACAGTACTTGGTCTTTATGTGACTTGCCTCGTGGCAAGAAGGCCATTGGCACTAAGTGGGTTTACAAGCTGAAGCGTAAACCTGATGGAACAGTTGATAGGTACAAGGCTAGGCTTGTTGCAAAGGGTTATGCATAAGAAAGAGGCATTGATTTTGATGAGACCTTTGCACCTACATGCCGTATGACTACTGTTTGGAGCATCTGTGCACTTGCAGCCCATCATGGTTGCAGTGTACATCAGTTGGACATTAAAACTACATTTTGAATGGTGACTTGCATGAAGAAGTGTATGTTTTTCAGCCTCGTGGCTTTGTGCAAAAAAGGCATGAAAACTAGGTGTGCAGGTTAAAGAAGGCATTATATGGTTTAAAGCAAGTACCACGTCCTTGGTATGAGAAGATACATGCCTATCTGATTGCACATGGTTTTGAGAAGAGTCCAAATGAGAGCACCTTATATGTTAAGCGTGCTAATGATGTGCTTCTGATCATTGTTATCTATGTTGATGACATGTTGCTCATTGGTCCTATTGAGAAGCATATTGCTGATTTTAAGGTTGATTTGCATGCCTCATTTGAGATGTCTAATTTGGGGCATTTCCATCACTATTTGGGCATTCAATTTATGCAAGTTGATGGTGGGATGGCTTTGTATCAAACGAAATATATTGACACATTATTGTAGTGTTTTGGCTTTGAAGACCGTAAGCCTATTGCCACTCCTATGGAGATAGTTTTACGATTGAGTCTTCATGGTGCTGGAGATGCATTTGATGTTGGCTATTGGATGCCTTATTTACTTATGCATTACTCGGCGAGATATTTAGTTTGCTATCTCACAGATGAACAGGTTTATGCATTGCCCAAGTGTTAAGCATTGGCTTGCGATTAAGCACATCTTTCGCTACTTGAGTCGTACTCCGTTACTTGGGTTGTTTTATCCCAAGGGGGGATACTGCCAGATTTGCATGCTTTTTTTGACTCAGAGTGGGTTGGTTGCTATGACACTCGTGTTTCCACTAGTGGCTTTTGCTTCATGCTTGGTAGCTCATGTATATCTTAGTTGAGCAAGAAGCAGCGGATTGTGGCCACTTCCAGTTGTAAGGCTGAGCATAGGGAAGCTTTCACAGCGACTGTTGAGTGTGTGTGGCTCAAACGTCTTATGGCTGATTTGGGTGTTGGTCAGTCTTCTGCCACCACCATCTTCACTGACAGTCAGAGTGCATTGGTAGTTGCGAGGAACCCTGTGTTCCATGCTCGCACTAAGCACATTGAGGTGCATTATCATTATGTTGGGGAGAGGTTCTCTACTGGGGATATCAGGTTGGCATATATGCCCACACAGGAGAACATTGCAGACCTTTTCATGAAGGCTCTGCCTAGGGAGAAGTTTGAAGCTTTCCGCAAAGCTTTAGGCTTACCTCCTTTTATGGAGTGATTTCCACATAGCTTGGCACTTCCTTATACATGAGTGCCAGCTACTTACTCACCACATCACTCTTAGGGGGGATTTGTTGATATATTTAGGTAGTGATGTGTGTGAACACTCTAGGACGGTTGGGGCACTTTTTTCCCTCTTTAGGAGGTTTTTTCCCTCGGCTTATATATACGCCTATTGCACTAATGGGCTACTTATCTTTGTACATTCTCTAGTAATACATTCAATATTGTGTGTTGTGCTCCAAGCTTCTTCTTCTTCCTTGTGCTATTCCCGTGCTTCCGCAAACGTCTAACTCCAACAAAAATTATCCCCTTTTCATTCTTGTGATATGTTTCTTTGTTTTGATTCTTTATTTTTCACATTTGACAATCAAACTTTAAGATCCGTTAGTTCTTTCATAATGTCATCATCTAATTTTTGTATGGGGATAGTTATATGTCCATTTTCATTTTTTACTATGCTTACTTGTGAAGTGGTTTCTTTTGAAGGCGTTCCAATTGCTATTTTCTCATGACATGCACCTATTTGGGTTAGTCTTAATTCTCTTTCTATGATTCTATTAGGTGCTTCTTTTAGAGCATTCCAATCATTTTTTGCAACAATCTCAAGCAATGTTAATAGTTCAACTTGTTGCTTAGAATTGATTGATTGCAAAAACAAATTTACCTTCGTTCAATTAGAGCCTCTTTGCCAAAGGTAGAAAGTTGGGAAAATTTATCTTCAAATTTATGTAACAAATCAGCAATTTCAAGCCCTTTGTTCGACTCTGCAATCCACGATGCAAAAGAAGATATAGTCAATTTCTTAAAAATATTAGAAAAATAAATCATGCTTCAAGGAAGTGGCAAAATCATCCCAATATTTATGTTCATGGTGTTGTTGCATGCTATTAAGGAGTTTTTCACAACCCTTGAAAAAATCATAACCCATCCTTCAATACTTAAAACAAATGAACAAAGAATTTACTTCACTTTCTTTGTCTTTTCTTTCTTTCTCTTTCTCTCTCTTCTTTTATCTCTCTTCACACACTCTCTCTCTTTCCTTTCTCTCTCTTCTCTCTTCACTCTCTATCTTCTCTCTTCTTTTTTATCTGCCCTCTCTACTCTCTCTCTTCTCCCTCTTTTCACTCTTTTCTCTCTCTCTTCTCTCTTCTTTTTTCTCTAACCTCTCTACTCTCTCTCTCTCTCTCTCTCTCTCTCTCTCTCTCTCTCTCTCTCTCTCTCTCTCTCTCTCTCTCTCTCTCTCTCTCTCTCTCTCTCTCTCTCTCTCTCTCTCTCTTTTCTCTTCACTTTCTCTCTCTAATATCTCTCTTTTCTCTTACCTTTTCTCTCTCTTCTTTCTCTTTCTTCTTTCGATATCTTTTCTTTATATCCTCTCTCTTCTCTTCCTCTTTTTCTCTCTCTACTCTCTCTTTTTCTCTTTTTCTCTATCTACTCTCTCTCTTTCTATGTTTTCTCTCTCTTCTCTTATTTTTCTCTCTCTATACTCTCTTACTTCTCTTCTGGAACCAGAGAAGCCTGAGAAGATGTACTATATGTATTCATATTTTTTGACTGTCCATATCTGAAAGAACTCCCACCATAGTCATCACTTTAGGAAAGCTCTTCACGCTTGAAACGTCAAAAGAATAACTTGTTGTCAAATCTACCAAATTAGTATAAGATCTTGAAATCATGTTCCATCATCTGCTTGAGTGACAAACAATGAAGAGGATTCTATCAGACACTGAGAGCTTTGGTTATTTATGGAGATCAAATGAACAGGAAACTGTCTGTGCTGTATGGGAATATGTGGATGATCCCCAGAGAAGTTAAGAAGCTTATGTACACACTAGATTCGTGTGATCAATTCCTCCTCTGGATCAAGTTGAGCATTGTAGGGAATAGTTATAGTTTCTGCTGTGCGAAAATAAACAAGACCGAGGGATCTACCTGTGGATCCCAGATAGATGACAAGAAGACGATAGAAAGCTCACCAGAAAGATTAGAGGAGGAGAGCAGTTACAATCGGAGAACAAATTCACAGCTCCATGGATGAGGTTGGAACGCTGCACATACGGTTGTAGGCCTGACGATGGAACCAGCTAGGAAAGAACAAAAGACGCACTTGAACATTCATTTTTCTCCTTCGCTTTTCTGCTGCTCGAGTCCCATCATGAGTTTGAACATGCTATGGCACTTCAGCAGATTTTCACTGCAACAAAAAAAAAGGGAGTTCGGAGGCTCCAATGATTCAAAGAAATTAAAGTTGATCAGAAAACAAAATATTGCTTTCTCTAAAGTCTGATCCAGTATCTCTATTCTGATTTCAACGCCATCGTTTGTAACCTTGCTGTCTCAAAATCCTGTTCAAAGAAGTTGATCGTGATGCCTCACATGAATATCATATGCTACGAGGTCGGAATGTGTGCTGCCGCCTGAAAGGTTTCTTTAAAAGTATGAAGATATGGCGGCACGAAAACGAACAGACATGTCAGTCTAACGACATGATGCTGCAGAAGGTAAAGTTTCAACGTAATGAGGAATACTTGTGAGGTAACTCCTAAACTACACAAGGGTAAAAGGAGCTCACTCTACACTGGAAAGTAGAAGAGAAGTTGTGGCATAGGTTTAGCTTCCAACAAAAAGAATGATGCGAAATTGAAAGAAGAAAAACTGACTTGGAAGCAAAAAAGCTTGAAAAAAAGATCAGGCAAATAATGGATGCCGTGACCATGCCAAAGAGAGGACAACAAGCACATGGCCAATGTCAAAGACAGCCATGGAAGCTCGGGAGGAACCATAAATCTTTAGAGAAAGCGTGCCTGTGGATGGATTAAAGAGAAGAATGCAAAGCAGGATTAGCCGAATGGAATGATATGAAACGAGAATGGTGAATGGTTCATTGGAGAATGTCCTCAAACCAAACAATTGCCTATGTAAAGTTCATTGGTAAAATTTTGAAGTGGACAAAATCTTGATCCACACACATAAAGTTCATTGCTAGAAAAGAACAAAAAATGCACAACCTTCATTGTTTTCTCCTTCACTTTTCTGCTACTTGAGTCCCATCATGAGTTTGAACATGCCATGGAACTTAAGCAGATTTTCACTACAACAGAAGAAAAAAGTGATAACTCAAAGAAAGAGTAAAGGAGCTTACTCTACACTAGAAAGTAGAAGAGATGTTATGGCATAGTTTTAGCTTCCAGCAAAAAGAATGATGCAAAAATAAAAGAAGAAAAACAGACTTGGAAACAAAAACTTTTGAAGAAAAGATCAGGCAAATAATGCAGGTCATGACCATGCCAAAGAGAGGACAACAAGCACATGACCAACGTCAAAGACAGCCATGGAAGCTTGGGAGAAACCATACATCTTTAGAGAAAGCATGCCTATGGATGGATTAAAGAGAAGAATGTAAAGCAGGATTAGCCGAATGGAATGATAGGAAGTGAGAGTGGCGAATGGTTCATTGGAGAATGTCAAAAGTTCATTGCTAGAAAAGAGCAAAAAATGCACAACCTTCATTGTTTTCTCCTTCACTTTTCTGCTACTTGAGTCCCATCATGAGTTTGAACATGCTATGGAACTTAAGCAGATTTTCACTACAACAGGAAAAAAAAGTGATAATTCAAAAAAAGAGTAAAGGAGCTGACTCTACACTGGAAAGTAGAAGAGATATTATGGCATAGGCTTAGCTTCCAGCAAAAAGATCATGCAAAAATAAAAGAAGAAAAACAGACTTGGAAGCAAAAAAGCTTGAAGAAAAGATCAGGCAAATAATGGTCATGACCATGCCAAAGTCCCATCATGAGTTTGAACATGCTATGAAACTTAAGTAGATTTTCACTGCAATAGAAAAAAAAACGTGATAATTCAAAAAAAGAGTAAAGGAGCTGACTCACACTGGAAAGTAGAAGAGATGTTATGGCATAAGTTTAGCTTCCAGCAAAAAGAATGAAGCATAGATTTGGAAGCAAAAAATCTTGAAGAAAAGATCAGGCAAATAATGGAGGTCATGATTGTGCCAAAGAGAGGACAACAAGCACATGACCAACGTCAAAGGACACCCATGGAAGCTCGAGAGGAACCAGAAATATTTAGAGAAAGCGTGTCTATGGATGGATTAAAGAGAAGAATTCAAAGCACGATTAGCCGAATGGAAGGATAGGAAGCGAGAGTGGAGAAGGACTGGAGAATGTTATCAAACCAAACAATTGCCTATGTAAAGTTCATTGGTAAAATTTTGAAGTGGACAAAATCTTAATCCACACACATAAACTATTTGCACTAAGCAGATCTCAAATCTTGGGAAGAAACTAACAAATGAATGGACTTGTCCCTTTATGGGGAAAAATGACCCTTTGATCCATGCTCGATTTAAATGCACTAATCAGATTCCTTTATTTTTGCTCTACAAACAAACACAAGTGTGTTTTGTACATGATCTTTTACATAGGCTTTGGAGGGTCAAAAAGTGTCCAAATTTGAATATGTTTGTTGTTTCTTGTTCCTCTTCTTAGTATCCATCATTTGACTATAGTTGAACTCTTGGGATTACCTTCATGAGATTCCTTTACTTTGAAAACTTCGTGTCCTTCATCTTTTCTTTTCTTCACTTGATTTAAACTAATGTTTGAGCATCTTCATGGTTGAGAACTCCATATAAAAATTTGAATACTTCATCTTCATGTGTTGATGAGGGTGCATGGCCACAATAACTACCACAATGGGGAGAGATTGAGTTGATTGTTGAAGCAAAGTGTTTGAGGGGAAGTTGAATTGGCTATGGAAGGGATGAGAAGTAAGAGGTGAGCACGTTCGAGTGAGAGTATGAGGAGAGATTCAAAAACTTGTTCTGAGAGAAGGATGAGAGGGAAGAGGGGGGAGATGGGTTTGATTGAGAGAACAAGGAGAGACTTGAGTGTTTGAATTAGAGTACAAAGAGAGATTCAACAACTTACTTATTCTAAGGGGTTTGATTGAGAGAATGAGGAGAGATTTCAGTGTTTAGATCAGAGTACAATGAGAGATTCAACACTTACTTATTCTAAAAGAAGGGTGAGAAATTTAGGAGACTCAGCTCGTGGATATGCAGGCATCATTGCTACCAAGAAGCAATTAAAATCCTTCTATGATGCACATATATGGGACAAAAATCGGCAAGTAGGAGATTTTGTTCTAGTATACACATTAAAGAAGCATGAAAAAAAATCTTCAAAAGAGAGGCTATGGGCCACTCATAACCAACCATGTTTCTTTGATTCAAGCAGTTAATTTAGCCACTTTGGACAGTGATGTCCTACCAAGCTACATTAGTGGTTGTAGTTTTACCAAGATCCTCTTACACAAGAAATGTATCAAATGTATAGCTAAGACAAAAGCCTAGATATGACAAAGAGATGAGTGACATCAAACACAAATATTTAATGAAGTCTATCCAATCCCTTGATTAAAGCTTAGCTAGGATCCACCCTAATTCTTGATTTTCCATGATCACTAGAAGATATCATTTTTGAAAATGAATGTTTGATCAAGCACATGGCCTCACTAGACATTGCCATGTGCATGTTGAATATTCATGTGACCAACAAAATTGTCACATTCTCTCTCAAAGGCCCTAAAAGTAGATTTTTTTTTGTTTCTTATTATAATTAGATTCTGATCAATCAGAGGGCACTCCACCACCTCCTACCCATGCAACAACTTCACATGTGTCCTCTGATAGGAATTATGATGAATTTTACTATCAAGAGCATATTATATGTTGGTGTAACTCTTGTTATGGCACATATCAAAGACCATGATTGGAATGTATTGAACATGAGGCAGAGTATGGTACTTTTGAGCATACACCATCACTTGGTCAATGTGATAATGCTTGGTTATATATTTTTCTATAAATTAATGTCATTATTTTATTTAAAAACCATATACAAAATCAAATTACTACTGATATACAAGAATACTTGCTCGATGATGATGATGATGATGATTTTTCTCATAATGTTAATATACCTCGTACACATCATGGACTTGTTGTTCATCAATTACAAGCAGAGGTTTCTAGAAATCCTCTACCTCTTAGTTTAGAGACTGAAACGGCTGGAGATTATCCATTGCCAGCTCGTGATCGTTCTCTAGTAAGAAGATATGGAGGATGGAATAGAGGACCACTTCCTTTAGATGGAGAGGTTTTCAACTTTTGGGGTAATTTCTATATGATTGCTCCATCCACTATTACTAATGCTGTCGTGGTCTCTTTATTGTAGAGGATTTGTATGTGCGTCCGAACTCTAAAGTCACTCTTCTATCATTTTGTGGTCCTATATATCGATGGGGAGATTGGCATCGACTTGCACGTTATGTTCAAAGCATGACTACTTATGGAATATGCTTGAATGAAGCATCCCTTACTAGTAGAAGGATTTCACATCTAGAAAATGAAAGATTATATATTGATGGAAGACCTTACACGCATGGAAATATAGCAGGTTTAATAAATTATAGTCGAGGGTTACGTAATAGTTCAAGGACTAATTGCACATTTGAGGAGCGTGAAAATAGTCATGAATCACCATACATGAGTAGAGATGTATCAAGATACATAGTTGTCAATGCTATTACTACATTAAATGCTGGTGATGATGTTGGTGCATGACAATCATCAATTGAAGGATTATGGAGAAATGAAGTCAAGAAGTCAATAAGGAAACAAAGTCAGATGGTTGAAGGAAGGACATTTTCAGAAAACTCAAAGATATGTACACATATGTACATTAGCTGACTTATACCTTTGTTTAAGTCATACACTTGTATATATTCATCTATAAATATGTTTGAAAATGTCGGGCAAGGAGAGCAGAAGAGATTTTGAGAATAGGAAAGAGAAATTAGTGGCATTAGACACATGAAGAGTGAGTGAATTGTCTATCCTCACTTAGATGTAAATTTTCTGAGAAATCGAAAAATTTTACGCCCGATATTTTGCTGTCTGCTCCCTCTGTGTTTAATCTTTTGAGAAATCCTTTTGCACGTATCTAAGTCCATAGCTAATCCATCTATGGCTAGAATTTGAGAGGTTAATTGTAATCAGGCTGTGAGAATTTTGATTAGGAACATTCATATGTAAGAATGTTCTAACAGTCGAGAAATCTGGCGCACATTTCATCTTCAATGAAATGATCATTGCTCAGTCTACAGTGTAAAGTTTTACACAAATGAGGGCTTAAAATCTAAGTTGGAAGGTAAGCTATCTATGGCTAAAAGATCTTGATCAAACGGGATTTACTTTGGGAGAACCAGTGCTAAGAAGTTGCAGGTGTCAAAGTCGCTATTGCAGAGAAGCACTTTCAGACATAGGTAAAGTGTTTCACACATTTCTCAGTGTGTACTTAATCTTTTTGAGAGATTTAACTTGGCAAAGTTGCGCAATCTTAAGGTGAAGTGTTGTGCAAAGTTTTATCAAAAACTTTACAGGATTGATTAGTCAATGAGTGACTAATCTACAGCAGACTTTTCTGAAGAAACTGAAATCTTCAGAATAATCAATTTTCTGATAATTTGGTGAAGATTCTCTAAATTAGGTGGAGTCTAAAGTTGATCTTGATATAGAGGTGATCTAAATTCAAGGTTAACTTGTTCTTTTGGCGATTAACACTCTCCATCAGTGGTATCAGAGCAGGTTGTGTCAAAATTGAAGTGAAGAAGACTCCGACTATTGCAGAAATACAAAACTTTACATTTTGAAGGTGCAGAAGGGTAAAGGTTGAAGAAAGATCAAAGGAAGACATACAAAGAGCATCAAAAGGATCAGAAGGAGCAACATTCGAAGTAAAGGTACATTTATTATCTGTAAAGGTTAAAGATTTGAAGCTACAGGTGAAGTAAAGATGGGAGATAGTCTCCAAATTGAAAAATTGGATAGAGAGAACTATCCTGCATGGTCTATGAGGATGGAAGCTCACCTTATGAGCAAAGATCTGATAGGATACATCACAGGAGATGAAGAAAAGCCAGAATTCAGAGATCCTAGTGTTCCAACTAGGGAGGAGCTTGCATATTTGAAGAATTGGATGAAGAAGGATGCTCAAGCAAGAAGCATCATCTACATGGCAGTCAATGACTATTTGCTTCCTCACATTAGAGGACTTGAAAGTGCTTGTGACATTTGGAATGCTTTGGAAGAGCATTTCCAAAATACAACCAAATCAAGGAAGGCTTCACTATGGGCAGAGTTTACTACCTTCAAGAAGAAGGCCTCACAATCAATTTCTGATTATGTGACAAAGATGAAGGACATTGCAGATTCTTTAGGTGCAGTTGATGAAGATATTGAAGAAGACAAATTGGTAAGACAAATACTCACAGGACTAAGAGGAGATGAGAAATGGAAGCCTTTCATTTTATCTACAGAACTTTCATTAGATCACTTTACTCCTGATTTGAATCAATTGTTAAGTCATATGCTAACTTTTGAGAATGATATCAAAGGAGATGTTGATAAGAGTGCAGGTCATGCAATGTATTCTAAAGACAAGAAGAAAGCCAACAAAGGGAAGCAACAATCAGGTGAAGAAGAAGGTACATCAAACCAAGCAAACTTCATAAGAGGAAGAGGAAATGGCAGAAGTAGAGGAAGAGGCAGAAACAACAAAGATAATGCAAGAGCTTGTTGGATATGTGGTAAGACCAATCATCTATCTCATGATTGTTGGCACAATAATCAAAACAATGGTAATTATCAGAACTTTAATCAAAGAGCAAGAGGAGGTAGATTTCAGAGAGGAAATTTCAGAGGTAGAGGTGGTAGGAATTCTTTTGGAAGAGGTGGTGGAAGAAACTTCCAAAGTCAATCCTATAATAACACCTACTACAACTATGCATCAGATCAAAAGGAGGATTCGACTCTCATTATGAATACATGTGAAACCTCACATGAGGACATGAGAGTGTTCTATATTGATTCAGGATGTAGTAATCATTTAAGTGGAAATATTGCTTTGATGACTGACCTAGATCATAATGCAATTAATCATACAGTGCAGACAGGTGATAATACAAAGCATAAGGTAAAGTCAATTGGTTCAGTCAAAGCTAAGGATGGGAGCACTCTTCTGAGTAAGGTACTTTATGTTCCCACAATTCCAAACAATTTGATCAGTGTAGGTCAAATTGTGGAAAAAGGATATGAGGTAAGGTTCACAAATGATGGAGTTTATGTGGAAGACCCTAGTCAAGGGTATAAACAAGTTATTGCAGGAAAGAAAGAAGGAAGGCTTTTCACATTGAAGGTACAAGGAAATGTTGGACATGCTATGTTCACATATGGAGAGAAGAAGGTGTCAGAATTGGATCTTTGGCACAAAAGACTTGGACACTTTAATGAAAGAGGTATCAAAGAAATGATTAACAATGATTCAGTGCTTGGAATGCCTAACATTACAGGTCAACACATGACATACAGATGTGAGGCATGTCAATTAGGTAAGGCTCATAAGCAATCCTATTCCAAGCATGGATTTATGTATTCAAAAAGACTTGAATTGGTGCATACAGATGTGTGGGGTCCTTCAAAGGACTTTAGTATAAATGGTTCAAGATATTATGTCATATATGTTGATGATGCTACCAGGTGGATCACAATTTATGTGATTAAGGAAAAGTCAGAAGTGTTTAATACATTTAAACACTATCATGCATATACAGAAAGGATTACAGGTCAAAAATTGAAGAGACTAAGGTCAGATGGAGGGGGAGAGTATTTTTCAAATGAGTTCAATGATTATTTGTGGAATGCAGGTATAAAGAGAGAAGTTACTTGCAGGTACTCTCCTCAACAAAATGGGGTAGCAGAAAGAAGAAATAGGACTCTTGTTGAGTTTGCAAGGTCCATGATGAAAGAGAAGAATTGCCCAAATTATTTGTGGGCTGAGGCTGTTAATACAGCTACATATTTGGTTAATAGATTGCCTTGTAAAGCTTTGCAGGGTATGACACCATATGAAGCTTGGTGGGGTAAGAAACCTACCTTGGATCATTGCAGAATATTTGGATGCTTGGCATATGCATATGTGCCATCTCAATTGAGGCATAAATTGGAGCCTAAGGCAGAGAAGTATGTATTCATTGGTTATGATGATAAGCAAATGGGATACAGGTTGTGGAGTCCATCCACAAAGCAATTTATTGTATCCAAGGATGTTACATTTGATGAGCAAGGTACTTGGTATGCAGGTAAATATAATGTACATGCAGATGATGAAGAAGTAGTGGAACAAAGAAAAGGTAAAGCAAAGGTTCAATTACTTGATGAAAGTGAGAGTAATGAAGTGCAGATTGAAGTTGAAGAGAGGCCAAGGTTTGATCCAGAATGTGATGAACCAGAGACCTCAAGAAGTGCAGAAGTTAGGAGATCATCTAGGCACAAATGGCAACCTACAAGGTATAGCTATGACACTTCATTCTTGACTACTAAAGATTATGCTTATTTGGTAAAAGCAGATGAAGACCCTTCTACATATGAAGAAGCCAAAGGGAAGAAGAATTGGGAAGATGCTATGCAAGAGGAGTATGATGCATTGATAGAGAATCAAACATGGGATTTGGTTCCTAAACCTAATAGTCAGAAGATCATTGGATGTAAGTGGGTTTACAAGACTAAAAGATTTGCAGATGGAAGTGTGTCTAGGTACAAAGCTAGACTTGTTGTGAAAGGGTATGCACAGACATATGGAGTGGACTATGATGAGACTTATAGTCCTGTGGCAAAGATGACAACCATCAGGACACTCATTGCAATTGCTGCTTGTAAAGGTTGGAAGTTGTCTCAATTAGATGTTAAAAATGCTTTCTTGAATGGTTACATTTCAGATGAAGTCTACATGGAGCAACCAGATGGATTCAAAGATCAAGTGAGTCCAAATTATGTGTGTAAGCTCAAGAGAGCTTTGTATGGGTTGAAGCAAGCCCCAAGGGCTTGGAATTATAGGCTTGTAAAATTCTTGAATGATCTTGGATTTCAAGCATCAAAGGCAGATAGTAGCTTGCTAGTCAAAGCAAGTGAAAATGGATTCATTTATGTGTGTATTTATGTTGATGACATAATACTTACAGGAACAGATGATAAGGGGATACAAATGATCAAAAAGCAGATGGAGAAAGAGTTCAAAATTAGTGATTTGGGGAACCTATCATTCTTCTTGGGAATGGAGATCTCTTATACTCAACATGGAGTATATGTGACCCAAGAAAGGTATCTTAAAAATTTGCTAACCAAATTTAAAATGGAAGATTGCAGGGTTGCACCTACACCTTTGGAAGTGAACCATAAATTGTCTAGGTTTGGAGGAGAAGAGTTCAGAGATATGAAACTCTATCAAAGTTTGGTTGGTAGCTTGATTTATGCTACATTGACAAGGCCTGACTTGTCATATGCAGTTGGTGTGCTTTCACAATTCATGCATTGTCCTAGAAAGGAACATTGGATTGCAGGACAAAGAGTACTTAGGTACATCAAGGGTACACTCAAAGAAGGGTTGTACTATGGGTTTACTTCAGATACAAGAATCAAGATATATAGTGATGCAGATTGGGCAGGTAATGTGGATGATAGAAGATCAACACATGGATACTTGTGCTATGTAGGAGACAAATTGATTTCATGGTGTTCCAAGAAGCAACATACAGTTGCTTTGTCATCTACAGAAGCAGAATATAAAGGTATGGTGGAAGCTGCAAAAGAGGTAATATGGCTAAAGACACTTTTGAAAGTTTTTGATGTGATTCAGAGTACTCCTATTATTTGTGGAGACAATATGAGTTCATTATACTTGGCAGCTAATCCTGTATTTCATGCTAGAACTAAGCATATTGAAATACAGTATCATTTTCTGAGAGAGAAGGTCATTGAGAAAGAGATTGAAGTCATACACACTCCCACAAAAGATCAAGTTGCAGATATGATGACTAAAAGTTTAGATGGACCAAAACTACAAAGATTCAAGGATATGGCTGGAGTAAAGAAGATAGAGAAGAGCCTCAATTAATGATTGAGGGGGAGCTGTTGGTGCATGACAATCATCAATTGAAGGATTATGGAGAAATGAAGTCAAGAAGTCAATAAGGAAACAAAGTCAGATGGTTGAAGGAAGGACATTTTCAGAAAACTCAAAGATATGTACACATATGTACATTAGCTGACTTATACCTTTGTTTAAGTCATACACTTGTATATATTCATCTATAAATATGTTTGAAAATGTCGGGCAAGGAGAGCAGAATAGATTTTGAGAATAGGAAAGAGAAATTAGTGTCATTAGACACATGAAGAGTGAGTGAATTGTCTATCCTCACTTAGATGTAAATTTTCTGAGAAATCGAAAAATTTTGCGCCCGATATTTTGCTGTCTGCTCCCTCTGTGTTTAATCTTTTGAGAAATCCTTTTGCACGTATCTAAGTCCATAGCTAATCCATCTATGGCTAGAATTTGAGAGGTTAATTGTAATCAGGCTGTGAGAATTTTGATTAGGAACATTCATATGTAAGAATGTTCTAACAGTCGAGAAATCTGGCGCACATTTCATCTTCAATGAAATGATCATTGCTCAGTCTACAGTGTAAAGTTTTACACAAATGAGGGCTTAAAATCTAAGTTGGAAGGTAAGCTATCTATGGCTAAAAGATCTTGATCAAACGGGATTTACTTTGGGAGAACCAGTGCTAAGAAGTTGCAGGTGTCAAAGTCGCCATTGCAGAGAAGCACTTTCAGACATAGGTAAAGTGTTTCACACATTTCTCAGTGTGTACTTAATCTTTTTGGGAGATTTAACTTGGCAAAGTTGCGCAATCTTAAGGTGAAGTGTTGTGCAAAGTTTTATCAAAAACTTTACAGGATTGATTAGTGAATGAGTGACTAATCTACAGCAGACTTTTCTGAAGAAACTGAAATCTTCAGAATAATCAATTTTCTGATAATTTGGTGAAGATTCTCTAAATTAGGTGGAGTCTAAAGTTGATCTTGATATAGAGGTGATCTAAATTCAAGGTTAACTTGTTCTTTTGGAGATTAACACTCTCCATCAGATGAACTATTAGTGAATTATGGATGGCGTAGACCTCCAAGAGCACCTTTTAGCTAGAGAGAATGAAAATTTTCTATCCATATTTAATAACTTATATATTTAATTTTATGTTTAGAGTTTACTTTTTATTCATTTATGGAATACTGATGAATTTTACTCATGTGTGTAGATTCCAACGTATGACGTTGATGATATTCCTCCACACCATTCATAGTTGCTAGTAAGACCTCATTTATCAGAAGCTTCTATGAGGAGGCTATGCAAAAGTGATCCTGTGGAATATGCAAGGTTGAAATATCTATATTCAAAAGAAGATAAAGTACAAGATTTGTGCGACAATGATGAAGATGATGGCATGGCAAATTTTATTGAGGATTGGTATCAAAATGATAGTGAGAGCATTGATATTTCTAAAACTGAGAAATGTCTTCGAGAGGAATGTCTAAAGCATGTATGTGAAGGAAGTCGTTTGACACGACTAAGTGCGAGCTTACTTATTTTCAATCTTCAAAATCGTTTTGGATGGAGTAATGTATCTGTTTCGACACTATTAAGGTATAATTTTCAATTCTCTCTCTCTCTCTCTCTCTCTCTCTCTCTCTCTCTCTCTATATATATATATATATATATATATATATGCATAAATATAAATATATAAATACATGCATATATAAACATACACATAATATACATGAATGTATACACACATATAAACATACACACACATATAGACACATACACATGTTATGAGAGTAAGGTCAAATTATACATACCTGTATCGAATGAAGATGTTTTGTCCATCTAGCCTTTAGAATTTTCCACCCAACCTTTAGAATCTTCTTGACACATATGTTTCTCCTATTTTAGTCGACCTAATACATGTGCTGCTAACTCTTTTGCATACAAATATTAAGTATCAGTTAGCTATGAAGGTATTAAGTTGTTAGTAAAATGGGAGGACCAAATTTATCTAGAAGATTTTGAAGGATGGAAAAATAATTTTAAAGGATGGGTGGAAAAAAAGCATCCATTCAATGCAAGTACTTCAAGAACTTGCATTGAATGGACACTTTTTGTCCGCCCATCCTTTAAAACTACTCATGCATCTTTCAAAATGTTCGGGATAAATTTGATCCTCCCAATTTACTAATGACTTAATAACTCCATAACTAACTGATACTTTATATTTGTAAACAACTTATCAAGACAGGTAATAGATTGACTATAAAATGGGAGACAACCAGACGATTCAATGGTCTAGATATGAAAATCTACAAATGACAATATACAAAAAAAGAATTAAAAACAAAATCAAATATACATAGCTACACATGCATACATACATACACATTCATACATATATACACATACATACATACATATATACACATATACACACATTCATACATATATACATATACACATACACATATGTATACACATGCACATGCATATACACATCCACATACACATACACATAAGCATACACATATATAAAATTATATGCATAGATACTTACAGGTTATTATCTGAGAAGTTTTTACCAAGTCAGAATATTCTTCCTACCTCACATGATGAAATGAAGAAGATAACCAACAGTCTTGGTATAGATTATCAATGTATACATGCATGTCCTAACAATTGTATTTTATATAGAGGTGAATATGCAGACTCTTTGACATGTCCCAAATGTCAATCTCTTCAAAGATGAAGAAGGTAAAATCCCAAAAAAGGTATCGAGACATTTTCCATTGGCTCCACGGATTAGACATATGTTTCAACGCCCCAAATTCTCAAAGCTTTTGACATGGGGACATGATCATAAAAGTACTGATGGAATAATCAAAATTCCTCATGATAGTGTTGCTTTTCAGCATATTGATTCTACATGGCCTGAATTTGCACAAAATCCACAGAATTTAAAGTTAGGAGTTGCATTAGATGGGGTTAATCCATCTCCATGAAATCCAATAAATGGTCAACAAGGCCACTGGTAGTCATAAACTACAATCTTCCACCATATCTTAGCATTCAAAAGTAACATTTAATGCTTTCACTTTTAATCCCAGGCAAAAGACAAGTTAAAGATATGAATATATATCTTGCTCCTCTCATTGACGATCTCCAAGAGTTATGCAGAGGTATCAATGTCATTGATGTATCGAAAAGCATCAATGAAAGACATATTACGATTTGTGGTATTGTGGCTTGGACTATTCACGATTTTCTAAGATATGGTGTTTGTTCAGGTATTAATGTAATGTTTTTATTCAATATGCATATAAATAAATGTGATTTAATCTAATTATATTTTTATTGTTTTCATGATGCAAGAATATCTACTAAGGGTTATAAAGCTTGTCCATATTGTGGTGATTGGTTGAGATCAATCTATAGTAAGAATCTCAACAAAAATATTTATCTTTGATATCGATGATTCTTGCTTGATGATCATCCATTAAGATCTAAAAGAGAAGCGATACATTTTAATGGAAATCTTGAAACAGGTCAGTGCCCAAAACCTATGACACCTATGGATTGGTATAAAAAATGGATAGATGGACCTCCGATAGATCCAGATAGATCCAGAATTAGAAATCTTTAGTGATGATGAAGATAATGAGTATGTGAAGAGAGGTAAAGGAAAATTAGCACTCGTAGAGAGCATATCAATATGGTATTCTTTGGAGTATTGGAAAGAGTTAAAAGTATGTCATCTTCTTGATCCTATGCATATATTCAAGAATATTGGTTATTCACTATGGTAGCATCTTCTTGGACTAAAAGATACCATAGCATCAAGGAATGATTTGAAAGATCAAAACTCAAAACCAAAGTTATGGCTAGTTTTTAATAGACATTGATAGGAAACGACTTATGCACCTGCTCCTTGGGTACTTACAACAAAAGAGATACAGACTATCAACAATATGATTCAATTGATTAGGACTCCTAGAGGATATGGAGCATCTTTCCAAAAAAATTTTACTATGGATGATAAGAGCTTATCTGGGTTAAAGACCCATGACTGACATAACTTTTTGAAACATATTTTACCTTTGGTTATCGATGGATGTACAACGAAAGGAGTACGAGATGTGATCTATCATCTTGGATCACTTATAAGGTAATTATGATACTTTTATATTTAATATGTATGAATATTGGATATCTTTTATTTTTGAATTAACTTCTTTATAAATTTTTTTATGATATTTATAG
Source organism: Ceratopteris richardii (assembly GCA_020310875.1). Lineage (NCBI taxonomy): Eukaryota > Viridiplantae > Streptophyta > Polypodiopsida > Polypodiales > Pteridaceae > Ceratopteris > Ceratopteris richardii. The sequence goes on from CM035409.1 coordinate 197,596,210, forward strand.
GTGGATTACTTCAAAAGAGATTGACAAAAACTCGATCCCTAAAAAAAAACATGAATGCAAAGAGCTACTATGTTTGATGGAGAAAGAGCTTCCTACTTCATTTTTTGATATTCACGTTCATTTATTAGTCCATCTTATAGATGAAATAGAGATTGCAGGTGTTGTCAACACTTGATGGATGTTTTGGGTCGAGCGATTTATGGGAATATTAAAAGGTTATGTGCGACAAAGAGCAAAACCAGAAGGATCCATGGCAAAGGGTTGGATGTTTGAAGAGTGCATGTATTACGTTAGTGAGTACCTTGAAAGAGTTCATGAAGAAGCTCCACGTGCATGGACCAATGAGTCTTCTTCAAAAATAACAGATGAGGTATTATCAAGCAAGGGAGTTCCATTTTTATTTACATTTCAAGAAAAAATGATGTTTCTACTTTTGTAGCATATAATAGCGAATGCATGCAAGCATTCCTTAGCGAGTACGAACATGAACTTCAAAATCTCCGAAGTAAAAGGTGAAGAAACAAAAAATAGACATAATATCGATAATAATGAGATTACAAATATATCTTCTTTCACGGATTGGCTATATAATCATTTGCAACATGCCAATGCAAATAATGAAGAAATCTCTGATGAGCAGAGAGAGTTAATGATAGGTTGTGAACGAAAGGTAATTTTATTTTAATAATATTTTATTTTTTTCATATATGTATATTATTTTCTATTTACTAATTTAATTTCTTTTGCAAGCTTGAATGTTCTGTTGAAAAACAATGTCACATCAGTCCAAAATCCATTTAGGGTAGAAACAATAATTTTGGTACGTAGTCATTTTTGGCACAAAAATGTGTAAATTTTTATGAGCCTATCTTGTAGAGCTTGAAGAGAGCTTTCTAATGGTATATGACAAAACCTATATAAGAGAGTCTTGGGTCACTTTGTTAGACATCCAACACAAAGCCAACGCCAACTTGGAGAAGAGTGTGCTCACACTCTTGCTTATGGAGAAGACTTACCCATCAACATCTTGTTGGTGTGGATCAGCCATCTACATAATGTATTTGAAGATTGTCTTCTACATGAAGATTTCGGTGTACTTCAAAGACATTGGATGGAGGTTAACATAAGATTTGCGTCCATATCAGGAGTCGTCCTATTCAACATATCTAAAGGAGAATCAGTACATGCATGCTACATGCATTCGGATGAGGTGTTAGAGAAGGTGTGTTCACATGAGTATGAGGATTTCTGGCAGTAACATGTTAGCATTCTATGCTAATTCTGTAAGTATGTGATCTTTCACACACACAACTGATTTAGGGTCTTCCATAGCCTAAAATCAGATTAGGGTTTGCTGAATATCAGTTTCCAACTAATCTTTCCTCTTTCTATCATTCATATACACTCTTCTACAACCTATCAAGTCATACATCTCACACATATTCAGATTTCTGTGCCTACATCTGAATATTCTTGTAAATTTTGTACATTCACTCATCCATCTATTTCTGTTCACATAGAGTGGTTGAGATTTTGACTCCCACATTGTAAATTGACACTTGTATATATGATAGTGTGAGTAAGCAGTGGCTTACCTAACACTTTGAACATGTTGTCTAATCTTTCTCTATCTTTTTCTCATCATTTGTATGATTAAGTGTGGTATGTTCATGTTTTGTCAATATTGGAAGATTGTTGGAATCTGTGTTGTAGATCCTGGAAACCTATGGAATTATGGACCAGTGATATTAGTTATGGGCCTGCTAAATTTCCAACATTTGGTATCAGAGCATTCACGCTCTCAGATTCCCAGGTTCCCAGACTTCCAAGTTTACAACATATGATTTAAGAGCATCTTCTAACATTTGACATACACACTTAATCTAGATGAGTAGAGATTTGAGAATTAGACAATTTAGTCACATGTTTATTCATCAGTGTGGAGTATGAAGTTGATGATCTGTTAGTAGCTGAATACTTTTGGAAGAGTATGAAAATACTTTACAGAAGTATTGTTTGAAGATCAAGACTTGATGAAGAGAAAGCTACTTCAAATTGAAGGAAAAACAATGGTTTGGAGAAGATGAAGGAACCAGATCAACATCAGATCACAAGTATTAGTTTCTACTATCAGATTATCATTTGCAAGTCATATCTTAGAAGATCAGTTATGAAGAGATTTGAAGGATTCAAGAAGCGCTTTCATACACTTTCATTCTTTGAAAGTAAAAGCATTAGCTACATTAAAACAAGTATCTAGAAGTTGTTCTTGACAGTTTTGATAGATCTCTTTCATGGCAAGAAAGCTGATCTAAGAAGACAAATTTGGAGATGAGATGAGTTTTGTTGGTTGGAAGTTTTTTTATCACATTGTGTACCTAGAGAGGTAACTAGAGAGGTAATTCAGCATTCAGCCAAGAGGTTGGTGAATTTAGTCAGCATATGAGGAAATGGAGCTGAGGTGATGAGGAGATACGAGGAGATGGTAAAACATGATTTTATATTCACTTCCATTTGTATACCATGTTTATTTTGTCTCTTAGCACTAGAGGAAGAGAAAAGTTCATTTGAAGAAGTCAAGAGTACTTGCTACTTCAAGATGAAGAGAACAAAAAGTATGGAAGAGAAGTTTGAAGATGTTGACATCATCAGGTGGAAGAAAGATGCAGAAGAAGAAAGTCCAAAATTTCTAAAGGGAAAGTAAGACTTCCTTTTCTCTTATATTTTCCATATAATTTTCCTACTTTTATCCTCTACACCCAAAGACAAGTCTACAAGAACATCTTGTGAAGAAGATAGTTTAAAGAAGAAGCAGTTGCTTGTTTTGCACTATACTTGGTCATATTTTAGTAGGTTTTGACAAAGAATTGCATTGAGAGAAAAGCAGCAGATACCTAAGGCAGCTTATATGTTTTGACTCACATGTGCATGAGTTATGTATAAGTTGAAGATTTTGAGCAGGCAGCTATATGTTCCCTCAAAGAATTCTTGAAGTGTCGATTCAGAGCTACTTGGTATATGACAAGTTGTAGAGATTCTTATTGACCTAACTCTTGAGGTATAAGAGTATTTGTAGCAAATGTTGGAGACTTGAAGTGATGTTTTTTTTTGGAAAAGGTACCTCATATTCTGTATACTCTGTATATCCAGAAAATTCAGAGTTTATCAAGATGAAAATTCAAAAAAATGAGTATTTTCAAAATTTTAGTGTTTTTAGAAAATTCAGAATTTTAGAATTTGCAGGAAAATTATGAAATTTTAGTATTTTCAAAAAATTCAATATTTTTAGAAAATTCAAAAATTTTAGTTTTGAGAAAATTCAGAAAATTCAAGAAAATTCAGATTTTTGTGAAGTACAAGTCAGATGAAGAATCTACTTTCTATGATTGTCTAGAGTTTTGTATACATGCTTGTATTCAAAAAGGTGTTCCATCAAATCCTATCATTTGATTGACACACATTTCACCCGGGTAGAATATGAAGATATGAAGTATCAACTTGCAACTTTTGGAGTTCTCAAGGTGAGAGTTTGTCCACTTTTGTATCAGTAGAAGTTGCAGATTTTTGGGAAGGATTTGGTTAAACAAAAGTTTACAAATTTATGTGAGAAGCATGGACACTTAGAGACATTCAAGTAGCAAATCAAACATTCAATCATGAAGGTTTGATGAGACTCGATTCTACACAGGTATTTTGTTTGAGAGATCTATGATCTTGTATGATCTTGAAAGATCTTGAAGATCTTGAGTATTTATAAGTCAATTGTCTATCCTTTGTTTGAAAAGTTCTTAGCATTGGAAGAAGTAATTCAAAGATTCAGATTCTATCAGATTTGTGTTGCAGAAAAAAAGAAGAAGTTACTTGTTATGTTGCAGAAGATTATTTTGTTTCAGATACAGGTATTGATCACTGAAGTTCAGATTTATTGAAAGACGTAAGACGTTTTAGATTTCATAAAGTTTGATATAATTTGAAGAATTCTGGATACTAGTGTTATCAGTTCAATTTGTACCAATATGACATTGCAGGGGGGATTGTTGGAAAACAATGTCACATCAGTCCAAAATCCATTTAGGGAAGAAACCCTAATTTTGGTACTTAATCATTTTTGACACAAAAATGGGTAAAATTTTTATGAGCCTATCTTGTAGAGCTTGAAGAGAGTTTTCTAATGGTATATGACATGCAATCATTAGAGATCAGATTTGGGAGAAAACCCTAACCCTAATTTTCTACTAATTTAGGGTGTTTACCTCATTTGATAGCTCTCAGCTTGGGGATCATAAAAATGTTGTCAGATCATTTATTAGCTGGTCAGAAGTGTGAAAAAGCAGGTCAAGAAGCACTTTCAGTGATTAGTTTAAAAATAAAGCAAAAGCAATTTAAAAAGCGATGAGATTAAAATAAAGCGCTTTTTAGTGAGTTTTTCGCATGGAGCTTTAAAACCTATATAAGAGAGTCTTGGGTCACTTTGTTAGACATCCAACACAAAGCCAACGCCAGCTTTGGTCCCTCTCTTGAGGAGGTAGTGCTCTAGCACTCATGGGGCAGCCATGGTGTACTCTAGGAGCATGTTGAGGAGCATCTATGGAGTTATTCTTGGAGAAGAGTGTGCTCAGACTCTTGCTTATGGAGAATACTTACCCATCAACAGCTTGGTGGTGTGGATCAGCCATCTACATAATGTATTTGAAGATTGTCTTCTACACGAAGATTTTGGTGTACTTCAAAGACATTGGATGGAGGTTAACATAAGATTTGCATCTTATGTTAAGAATTCAGGTATATGCACATAGGTACTACTTGGAGTCTATGGAGGCAGTGGCATCCATATCAGGAGTTGTCCTATTCGGCATATCTAAAGGAGAATCAGTACATGCATGCTACATGCATTCGGATGAGGTGTTAGAGAAGGTGTGTTCACATGAGAATGAGAACTTCTGGCAGCAACATGTTAGCATTCTATGCTAATTCTGTAAGTATGTGATCTTTCACACCCATCTGATTTAGGGTCTTCCATAGCCTAAAATCAGATAAGGGTTTGTTGAATATTAGTTTCCAATTGCTCTTTCCTCTTTCTGTCACTCATATACACTCTTCTACAACCTATGAGGTCATACATCTCATACATATTCAGATTTCTGCCCCTACATCTGAATATTCTTGTAAATTTTGTACATTCACTCATCTATCTATTTCTGTTCACATAGAGTGGTTGAGATTTTGACTCCCACATTGTAAATTGACATTTGTATATATGATACTGTGAGTAAGCAGTGGCTTACCTAACACTTTGAACATGTTGTCTAATCTTTCTCTATCTTTGTCTCATCATTTGTATGATTAAGCGTGGTATGTTCATGTTTTGTCAATATTGGAAGATTGTTGGAATCTGTGTTGTAGATCCTAGAAACCTATGGAACTATGGACTTGTGATATTAGTTATGGACCTACTAAATTTCCAACATGTTCACTAATATGTGGGCTTTTGGATAGCATATTAGAATCAAATCCATTGATTCTTTACATAAAACAGAGGATTCTAGTATTGTTGCTTCCTTCAAGAAACTATCACCTGCTAACTCAAAAGACACAAACCTTATAGATGGCGAACTTGGTTACATGGAAACTGTTGTTGGTATCTACGAAATTTCATTTCGTACATTCAAACAGGTAGAAAGAAGTTTATATTTTTTATGATATAGTTAGTTATTTTTTTTAAGCACCTAATAATGGGTTTTGGTTTTTATATATTTTGATAGGTCATTTTGAAGGTTGACTGGTTTCGAGCCGAGTATAAAGGTAGTAATTCCACATTAAGAAAGGAATTATCTGGGTTTTGGGCAATTGATTCTTTGAAGGTAATGTAATCTACTAAAGAACCATATATCCTTCCTAGGCATATTGAACAAGCATTTTTTTATAAAAACCTAGATGCTCACCCTTGGTGGCAAGTCATTCATGTTCAACCTAGAGGTAGGTCATTGTTTGAATAGTTTATTGTTAGAGAGATCGAAGAAAGTCCTCTTGATGATTCACCATCAGATACTGATACATCAACATCTGAAAGAGAAATTAGAATCATTATACGTGATAATGATACTAATCTTTTTGATGAAGAGGATAATACTCTACATGTTGATTCTACTGATGAGGAAGAGGAATTACCAGAAATCGATATTAATCCATCAATAGATGATGTGACTCATGAGAACACAGATTTAACAATAGAAGAAATAAATGAAATCAATAAGGATAATGAAGATGAGACTATATTGATGTCTTACCAAAATGATGGCAATAATGAAAACATATGAGCAGATTAGATAGTAAATTCTACTCTAGTTATCGATCAATAACTTGAAGCTTCTAAATGGATATCAGATAATAGATTCTTTATTCAACTTGAATAGCGATGAATCCTACTATAGAGAGTGAAATCATGTTCTTTTAAGTTAGAACATGAAGCTCGGGGGTATGCTTAATTATTTTATATATAGATTTATCTTAGAGGAGCAAACTTTTATCATGTATGTATGCATGTGTGTGTATTCATGTGTATTATATGTATACATGTGTTAATATGCATATATATGTATTTCATGTATTTGTATATGTGTGCATATGTGTGATATATATATACATGTGTTAGTATGCATATGTGTATATATGCATATGCATTTGTGTAAAATATTCATGTATTCATGTAATATATGCAGGTGTTTATAATTGTGTATGCAATTTAGTGCAATTGAAACTTGAGGATGAGTGTTAGAATTCTAGTCCTTTAGAAAGCTTAAGTGTGTTAATTTAGGGTTATATTAAAGTCTTACATCATCTACACTTTTTGCTAAACTCAATAAGCTATCCCACGAGTCCTAACTAACTAAATGAACTCAAATACCATGATTGAAGAAAGTCAAGATTCCTTTGGAGGTTCATTTGAAAATATGTACCAAACATTCAGCATTCTATGAGGATTCAATTGAAGGAACTTGTGTGCATCCTCCGCAACTCATTGGAAACTCATTAGTGTACTTGCTTCCAAGACTAAGCTATCCCCTAGCTATCTTATTCTCTACATGGGTAGAGAATTTCTCTTAGCCATATCCCATCATATGTTAGTTGGATTCTTAGCCAAGTGAGTTCATCTTGTTGCTGGCATAGTAAGAACTTTCATTATAATATTATCATTGTTTACTCCATCTTTTCTGTATATAGCTGTACAAATCATTAGTCTATTCTTTGCATACTCTGAGTACACATATATACACTTACCATGTTTAAACATTGAATAATTTTTGTTGTGTGGGAAGGCTCATACAACTTCAAGAATCCATTTGGAATGATCTAGGGCTTGTTGGAAGTATATGAGGTTCTAGTTTATGTGTACAAAGCATAATAGGTAAAGTCCCCAAGAACAAAGAACAATTGATTTTTTGGTAGACTGTGGTAGCCTTCTATAAGATCCTAGGAAGGTTCCAACACACTTTTGCTACATTTTTGGATTGGAAATCCTCCATCAGCCTTCCATCCTCTTTTTGCCCAAAAAGTTATTCCCGAATCTTAGATTGTGTATTTAGTCATTCTCTGATTGGTGGCAATTTTAACATGGTTACTTCCCCCATAGACAAAGTTAATGGTAAAGGCCATACAAGTGAAGGTATTGAGAAGCTCGAATGGGACAAAATGGTTTCTACCCACTCTCTTAAAGATTTCAACACACATAGTGGTTTTTCCTAGTCAACAAACTAATTGATAGATATTTTAAAGCTACCTATTTGGACATGTTTCTTATTTCAAAGAAAATTTTATCAGACTAGGCTTGTTAAGTGGATAGCTCTCAATTTACTCAAATCTCTACACATACACACATGTGCGCGTGCATGCGCACACACACACACATACATACACACACACACACACACACACACATATATATATATATATATATATATATATATATATATATATATATATATATATATATATATATATATATATATATATATATATATATATATATATATATATATATATATATATATATATATATATGTGTGTGTGTGTGTGTGTGTGTGTGTGTGCGCGCGCTATTCAACCACTACTTTCATGTACTGTGGAGACGTCTGTTAGCTGCAAAGACATGTATGATACTTTGCTTCCTCTTATAGTCCAATTGAGAGCACCTTATATGTTAAGCATGCTAATGATGTGCTTTTGATCATTGTTGTGTATGTTGATGACATGCTGCTCACTAGTCCTCATGAGAAGTATATTGCTGATTTTAAGGCTGATTTGCATGCCTCATTTGAGATGTCTTATTTGGGGCATTTGCATCATTATTTGGACATTGAGTTTAGGCAAGTTGATAGTGGAATAGATTTGTGTCAAACAAAATATATTGACACATTATTGTAGCTTTTTGGCCTTGAAGACTGTAAACATATTGCCACTCCTATGGAGACAAGTTTATGATTGAGTCTTCATGATGCTGGAGATGCATTTGATGTTGTTCTTTATCAGTAGGCTGTTGGATGCTTGATTTACTTATGCATTACTTGGCCAGATATTCAGTTTGCTATCTCACAGATGAGAAAATTTATGCATTGCCTAGGTGTCAAGCATTGGCAGGCAGTTAAGAGCATCTTTCGCTACTTGAGTGGTACCCGAGTACTTGGATTGTTTTATCCCAAGGGAGGATCACTATCGCCAGATTTACATGCTTTTCATGACTCTAACTCGGTTGGTTTCTATGACACTCATGTGTCCACTAGTGGCTTTTGCTTCATGCTTGGTACCTCATGTATATCCTAGTTGAGCAAGAAGCAGCCTACTGTGGCCACTTCAAGTTGTGAGGCTGAGTATATGACAACTTTTGTTTGAGGCGATGGTGGATAGATTCCAGAGATGAAGTGGTGCTGCAAAATCCAGCTTCACACCATTTAAGAACAAGTTGTGGAGAGTATAGTAGATCCCTTGAGCTTCCCAATAATCACAGATAATCACCTATGTGCTTAGGAACATGATCCTCTATCAATGGATCAAAACAGATGAGTAGAAACTTGAACTTAGTGCTAAGACTTGTTATTTTGGTCTCTACACATGTTCAGTAAATTGAATAGTGCTCTTAACCTGCTAGCAATTGATCAAATTCCTCTTGGGAGTATCCAGTTAACTTAGATAGCTGCTAATCATGAGTTATTTCAATAAAAATAATCAAGTGTACGCTAAGAATGATGCTTAGCAAGTTGGAAGACTAGCCCGACATTTTTGGGATGCTACAGTATGGAGACCAGTGAGCAGAGATGTGAAGATATCTCGAGATTGAGAAAAGAAATGATAATGAAACTTTGTAGCTATGAAATAAATAGTATGCTGAACCTATAGCATTTTAAATCATATCAAACGATCAAGTATGCACTGAGAACAAGCTCTAAGAAGTTCACTGTTCTAAGATGATCATAGCAGAGAAGTGAAGTAGAAATATGATCAATGTATATGTATTAAATCACATAGAAATACAAAGACATTGGCAATATATAATTGCACAATGTGAGCATGATGAACTGGCTATAGAATGAGCTCACTAATCACACAAATCCCTCTTAATTGATCTCGAAAATGGGGCTATATTCCACATGAGATTTTGATAACTTTTATAGCTAGAGTTGGAGCCAAATTTTGAATTCAAAATCAACCTTCACCAAAAAGTGAGTCCTAAACTTTAGGACTTACTTTCTCATCAACCAAATACCAAGAATTTGAGATTTGATTGCTCCTAAATCCATGTGGGGTTAGTGCAATTTACATATGCACTTTTACAAGGATAAAGGTAAATTGACTTTTACATGGGAGTATTAATATGTGACTATATGAAGTAAATAATGATTCTCCAAGTATTTAGGCTTGGGCTTATTTGCACCAAGAGCTCCCCCTCAAGCCTAACATGCTTGGTCTTCATTTGTCTTTGATTTCCTGCAATCCAATCATCATCTTGAACATGTTCATCTTAGTTCCATCCAAAGATTTTGTGAGCATATCTGCACATTGTAAATTGGTTGATACATAGGACAATTGGATTTCCTTTCTAAGTACCTTCTCTCTTACATAATGATGGTGCACTTCAATGTACTTAGTCCTTGCATGATATAGGATTAGCATCTAGATGAAGTGAGCTAGTGTTATCTCCAAAAATCATTGGAGTATAAGAATGTAATCCCAAATTTGTGTAAAGTAGCTTGAGCCACATAGCCTCTTGTGATGCATTTGCTAAGCCTCTACATTCTGCTTTTGTAGATGACAATGTGATAGTCGGTTGTTTCTTTGATAACCATGATATTAGCTTTGAACCTGCAAAAGATTAGTAGCCAGAAGTGCTCCTCCTATCATCTTTTGATCCAGCCCACTCTGCATCAGAATACATCTTGATATCCAAATCAGAAGTGAATAGATAAAACAATCCTTCATTTGTGGTACCCTTTAGATACTTTAAGATCCTCTTGGCAGCTTCGATGTGAGGTTTTCTTGGTGTATACATAAATTGGCTTAATGTACTTACTCCATAACATATGTCCACTCCCAACTGAAGTATTTCGATGGTGATGTGCCACAGTGCGCTCTCCTTCTCGAGAGCTCCACGACGATATGCTCGGAGTAGAAAATTGAGCTCCTTAGACCGCATGCGATACTCCGCATAGAGGCTGCAGAATATGCAGAAAACACAGTACACAGGGAGCACGAAGACAGACTTCTTAGGTCTTACGAATGCGGTCGAACTTACAGTCTGTGACTGACCAGGCCACTATATGTTTTATTAAAGAACATATACAAATAAGTGTCTGGTGGCCATTTGGCCTTTCACATGGACACTAATGGTAACAATCTTCCACTAAAGGCCAATATGGTTAGAGTAACTATGGGAGAAAAATAAAGAATGATAAAGAATACCTGAGTGTAAGTATACAAACTATACCTCCCACTTGATGGGCATGTTACACAGTATACAAGTGAGTGCGTAAGATCAAGAATCAAGTAAACCCCATCAAGTGACAACAATGTCGAAAGCTATCTTGTGGTAGAGCTTTAGTCAAAGCATCTGCAGCATTATCTCGAGTGTGAACCTTCTCAAGAATAATGCTCTCAGTGGCTAAGAAATCTCTAATGAAGTGATATCTCACCTCAATGTGCTTGGTCTTTGCATGATAGATCGGATTCTTAGCCAAAGCAATGGCACTCTGACTATCATTGAGCAAGCGAGGTGCATGCTGAGGTAAACCCATATCACAAGCAAGACGAGAAAGCCACAATGCTTCCTTACATGCCTCACTTGCTGCAACATACTCTGATTCTGTGGTGGAAACAGTTGTACATTCTTGAAGACGAGATCTCCAAGAGATAGCACCTCCAGCAAAATGAAAAATGTACCCTGATGTAGACTTATGATTGTCTACACAACCAGCATAGTCAGAATCTGTGTAACCAATAATGGACGCTTTCCCTCTACCTAAGCATAGACACTTGTCCTTAGTGCCACTCAGATATCTCAAAATCATCTTGACCGCTTCCCAATGTTTCTTTCCAAGATTAGACATATATCTGCTCACAACTCCCACTGCAAATGCAATGTCTGGTCTTGTAGCCACCATAGCGTACATGAGACTACCAACAGCAGACTGATAGGGAATTTTGGTCATGAATTTCTTTTCCTCATCTGATTTGGGGCAATCATCCTTGCTCAATTTCACATATGTGGGTAAAGGTGTACTCAATGCCTTTCCACCCTGCATATTGAACCGGTGAAGTACTTTGGATATGTACTCACTTTGAGACAAGTATATGCATCTTTTACTCCTATCATGAGTAATGCGCACGCCAAGAATATGTTTGGCATCCCCCAAATCCTTCATATCAAATGTCTGACTCAACTTCTTTTTGAGAATTGACAAATCATAAGAGGACTTCCCAGCAATCAACATATCATCGACGTAAAGTATCAAGCATATCAAGCTGCCATCAGAGCATCTCTTTGTGTAGAGACAATGATCCTCATTGCTCCGAGAATAGCCTTGGGACTTCATAAAAGCATCAAACTTTTGGTACCATTGTCTAGGAGACTGTTTAAGTCCATACAAGCTCTTCTTGAGCTTACAAACTAGACTTTCCTTGCCAGGAACTACATAACCCTCTGGTTGTTCTATATAGATCTCATCTGTAAGATCTCCATGCAAGAAAGTTGTTTTCACATCCATTTGGACTAGCTCTAAGTCCTCCATTGCAACGAATCCAAGCAACATGTGCAAAGTAGTCATCTTGACCACTGGAGAGAAGATTTCCTCAAAATCAACACCATGTTGTTGCTTAAAACCCTTTGCAACAAGTCGTGCTTTATATTTTGGAGAAGCACTATCTGATGTGAATTTCAGCTTATATACCCATTTACATGGTAAAGCTTTCCTGCCCTTTGGCAAAGGTACTAAGTCCCAAGTACCATTCTTGTGAATAGAATCCAACTCACTCTTCATGACACGCTCCCACTTGACATGATCCTCTGTCTGCATAGCCTCTTTGTAGCAAGAAGGCTCACCGGCATCTGTTAGCATAACAAAATCTAAACCTGGAACATATCTATCAGGTGGATGTGAGACACGTGCAGAACGTCTCAATGGTTGCTGAATGGGAACATGTGCAGACTGATCTGAATGGACATTCTCTTGAACATCCCTATGTGCAGCATTTTTATGCATGCTAATCGGAGGACTCGTATCCTCAAACACCACTCTTCTCACTTCAACCTCCTTAATCGGTTGTTTATGCATCTTAGACTCATTAAAAATGACATCACGACTTCTAATCACTGACTGTGTTTCAGGATCCCATAAGCGATATCCAAATTGTCCTTCTCAACCATATCCAAGAAAAATGCATTTCTTTGACTTATGGTCCAACTTTTGTCTAAGATTCTTGGGTATATGAACATTTTCCTCACACCCAAAAACTCAAAAATGATCATAATATGGTGGTTTCCCTGTCCATAACTCTTGTGCCACTTTCAGACCTTTGGCAGTACTAGGTGAAAGGTTAATCACATGAACTGCAGTCAATACTGCTTCTACCCAAAAACCTTATGAGAGGTTTGCATGATGCAGCATGGAGACTACTCTGTCTTGAATAGTTCTATTCATCCTCTCAGCTACACCATTTTGTACTGGGGTATAAGGAGCTGTAAACTCTCTACGAATCCCTCTAGACTGACAGAAAAGGCTGAATTCATGTGAGGTATACTCACCCCCATTATCTGAACGTAAAGCCTTAAGCTTAGTTCCTTTTTCAGTCTCAAGTGAAGCAAGCCATTTTCTAAAAGTAGGGAATACATCATCCTTTGATTTGATAGGATATACCCAGACTTTTCTAGTAGCATCATCTATGAAAGTGACAAAGTAAAGAGAACCACCTAAGGACCTAGTGGGCATAGGACCACACACATCTGTATGAACGAGATCTAAAGGCTGAATTGAAGAGTCAATGTGCGTTCTATGCACATTTTTGGTTTGCTTTCCATATTGACAATGCTCACAAAATAAAAAATCAAAGAAAGATAACACAGGTAAGTAGCCAGAACGAGAAAGATTTTTCATTCCACTACGAGATATATGGCCCAAACGACCATGCCAAATACAAGCCATAGGCTATTCAGTAACAGCTAACAAGTGTTCTTTCTGTGATACAAATAAAGGATAAAGTGAGACAACTCTGCTTCCTTTTGCAATAATCATATTGCCCTTTGATATACGAAGAGATTGAGCATAGAAGACCACCTTGTAACCAAGGTCATCAAGTTGACCAATTGACATCAAACTGCATGATAACTGAGGTACATGGCATACATTAGGCATAGTAAATTTTGAACCATCAATGAACTGCACAACCACATCTCCAATCCCCACAACATCACACTGGTAAGAGTCACCAAGTCTCACGGTACCAAGAGACTTTGCTGCATAATTAGAGAACCATTCTCTATGTGGTGTGACATGGAAAGAAGCACCAGAATCTAGCAGCCAGGTGTGGGAAAGAGAATCAGCCATAAGTGCCTCAGATGGCACAGTACTATCAAGTTTCAACACATCAGCATCATCAGAAATAGCATTAATTTCTTCAATCTTCATAGTCGAAGTAGATGGTGCAGGTAACTGTTTAACATGCCCATCAACATTTTGTCCTTTACCTTTAGCATTCTTTAATGCATAACAGTCTTTCTTCATGTGTCCTTTCTTATGAAAATATTGGCGTTTGATATCCCTCTTCCTTGATTTACTTCTACTCTTATTCCGTTGACCATTCTTTTCCTTGTTCTTGCTCCTGCCATGTTGCTGATTCTTTCCTTGGTAAGAATCATGAACATTATATGCATCTCCACTCTGAGTGCCAACCATAGATTTTCTACGAATCTCCTCACTCAAGAGTGCTCCACATATGTCATCATAGCCGATTTTACCACCAGGTGCACTGTTGCTAATAGTTGTGCAAAACATATCCCATGATGATGGCAGGGTGCATAAGAGCAATATTGCTTTCATTTCATTATCCATATCCATTTTCTAAGCCTGTAACTGGGAGAATATAGCATCAAACTCATTTAGATGAGCAACAACACTATTTGTGTCCTTCATACGAAGGTCATATAATTTTCTCATCAGATACACTTTATTTGATATCGTCTCTTTTTCATATGTATTGCATAACTTCTTCCAAAGCTGCTCTGCACTTTCACAGTCTAATACTGTACAGTAAACATTTTCTGTCAGGTGCAAGCGAATGGTAGACCTCGCCATTTCATCTAACTCATCCCAATCATCTTCATACATGTCAGTAGGCTTCTTTGAAATCCCATTTACTGGCTTCCATTGCCTCCTTTGAATCAGCACATATTTAGTCTGATTCTTCCATAGAGCAAAGTTTATGCCATCAAATTTTTGGATCTCAAAATGGTCTTTGCCCTGCAAGTTATAGCTCCTCCTTGGAACACTAGCACTAGACCCTGATCCACTGGACGTGCCTGAGACCTCTGATGCCATGATGGTAGAGAACTAAATAGAATGATAATGGAGCTAGAAGAGTCCAAACACCAACAAATAAGTGTATCAAGGAGTAAATCGACCACTGTATAGTTGACTAAACCAGAAATCTGGAAAAATTTTGCCAGAGTATCCTCAAAATTAGCATATGACCAGTGTCAAAGTATCATAAAACTGCAAGTACTGACATGTCTAGCTGCATAGTGAATCACTGACTGCACTGCATATAATCAGTTACCCAATAGAAGCCAACTAGGCTTATCAAGCACCTATGAACAACTATAATACATCTCCTATGGCAAGGCTTGGTAAGTCTTCCACCTGCATCATCGAAGAGACCCTGACATCTGGGTGTCTCCCAGTTAAGAAAACCTCACCACGACCCTCTTTATCAAACGTAAAAGGATTTATGCAAAGAACGTAACCGCTATATCGATGACCACATGGACGTACATAAGCGGTATCCACAGAAGCATACATGGTGTGTATGTGCTCTATATATATGAAGTAAAATGACACTAAAAGGCTGAATACACAGCCCAAAAACTAGCCAATAACACCTACAAGTGTCTGTCAACTCTGATGTTTTAGGCTTAAAAAACCTGCATAAATTTGTAGCGGCTGCTCCCACCAAAACTGAAAGCCTCTCGAGGAACCTGTAGTTTTATGAGTGTGGCTGAAAATACAGCCCCAAAGGTTGATATTTATTGTCTGAGAAGTACAAAGAACACTCTTCTTGATGTTCTTGGACCTGTATGAAGAGAACTATGTGCGAAAGTACTCCAAAATGGCTCCAAAAAACACCCCAAAAATGCTTCAGAAATAGGCTTTGAAAGCAAAGAATGAAGGTTTGAGGGACCAAAACTTGTTCAAGGTAATGTCAACCTTAGTCTTTCCCCTTCTTTAGACACCACAAGAGTGTAGCTTAGTGGCAAGAGATTGCCACGGTTAAGCGAGCTCTGGGGGGGAATAGTACTGGGATGGGTGACCTCCCGGGAAATATTGGGAACCTCTATATTCTTTGATCGTTGAGGTCCTCCCTCGCATGCAGCCAACGACGCCAACGGTGACTTCGGTGACTCAGATGACAAGGTATTCCAAGGTCTATGCCTTGGTTGCACAAAAAGAACAAAGCTTTTGCCTCAAAGTGCTCTGATACCAGTGAAGTATTTCGATGGTGATGCACCACAGTGCACTCTCCTTCTTGAGAGCTCCACGACGATATGCTCAGAGTAGAAAACCGAGCTCCTTAGGCCGCACGCAGTACTCTGCACAAAGGTTGCAAAATACGCAGAAAACACAGTACATAGGGAGCATGAAGATAGACTTCTTAGGTCTTACAAATGCGGTCGAACTTACAGTCTGTGACTGACCAGGCCACTATATGTTTTATTAAAGAACATATACAAAGAAGTGTCCGATGGCCATTTGGCCTTTCACATGGACACTAACGGTAACACCAACAAGCCTTTGATAACCTGTAATATCTTCAACTAGTTCTCCCTCATGAGAGCTAAGCTTGTGATTGAGTTCCATGGGTGCACCTGCACTTTTAGTGTTCTCCATCTTAAATTTGACTAACATATAAGGAATGTACTTCCTCTTATTAATAAAGATTCTAGAATCTGAATATACAAGTTCTAATCCAAGAAAGTATGTTCACAAACCAAGATCATTGATTTTAAATTCTTCCATCATTTGAGCTTTAATTTGCTTGATGCCATTGGCATAATTCCCTGTAATGATAATGTCATCCACATAAACACATAAGTAGATAACTTTTGAGTTAGTCTTCTTTATGAACAAAGAAGAATCTGCTTTGCTGGCAACAAATCCTTGATCCTGCAAGTATGCGATAAGCCTATGGTTCCAAGCTCTAGGAGCTTGATTTAAACCATAGAATGCTTTCCTTAGCTTGCATGCATAGTCTAGTTTGTCCTTGTCTTCATACCCTGATGGTTGAGCCATGTAGACTTCTTCTGAGATCCATCCATTTAGGAATGCATTTTTAACATCTAACTCATAAAAATTCCAATTCTTTGAAGCAACAATACTTACCAAAACCCTGATTGTTGGCATCTTCACCACAAGTGAGAATGTCTCCTCATAATCTACTCCATGGGTTTGAGCAAAGCCCTTTGCTATTAGCTTTGCTTTATATCTATTTATTGAACCATCTGAATTTTCTTGACTTTCTAAATCCACCTGGATCCTATTATCTTCATGCTTGGTTTCTTGGGAACCAAATCCCAAGTGTTGTTCTCTTGAAGTGCTTCAATTTCTTCCTGCATAAGTTCTCTCCATTCTTTCCTCTTATTTTCTTCTTTAAATGAAGAAGGCTCTCCTGACATAGAATCTTTAGTCATGTATATAGAATGCTTGGTGACTAGTGATGTGTCATAGCCATACGTTATGGGTCTTTTAATCTCTCTTTTAGATCTTCTAAGTGCTTGATTGGATGACTCTTGAATGTCTTGCAATTGTGTGTATTTTGTCTTGCCCTTGGACTTCCAAGCTTTGAAGTCAATCTGCTCTTCATCTTTTGAGTTGACATCTTCTATTATTTGTGGTTCTTCTTGAATCGAAGTTGGAAAATCAATTTCCAAGTCATAGGGTAGCTTAATTTTCTTGCAATCATCTTCAAACCATGAATTATTTTCATCAAACACCACATCCCTAGTAAATGTAAAACCTTTGTTAGTAGGATTGTACAACCTATATCCTTTCTGGTTTTGGTCATAGCCAATGAATATACACTTTTTAGATTTTTTGATCAAGCTTCCCTCTAATCTATGAGGGTATATGTTGTTGGTGCAATTATGCCCAAGCCCACATGTTTGATCAATTCACTTATGCGTAACTTATTGGCATAACCCATGAAAGGCTTCATATGATCAAGCTCTTGTAAAAGTACTTCACATTTATCCTTGTAAAAGTGGATTACACCCACGAGGAGTTAGGAAGCTCTAAATCACGTATCACTTGGTTGTTGAGAAATGAGAGAATCTATCCTATATGTTAGCATTCACCTTTTAGGTAGAAGGTTGGATTCGAATTCAAACTTTGGCTCCAATTTTAACTATAAGAAGAGTATCTAAAAGACCCGTGTGTATCTCAAGGTTGAGAGATCATTTTGTAGCACATCCATTGTGAAGTGAGAGCTCACCTCATAGAACTTTCACCTCTTACACATTGAGCAATGCTGGATTGCCAATGACATTGTATTTTTACATGTTTAATACATATATGATCATTACATTCTCATCTTACTTCTCTGTCATAACTCCATCAGAACAATGATTTTCTGAGAGCTTGTTCTCAGTGTGTAGTTAATCATTTGCCATGATTTAAACCACGATAGAATTAAATAATGTTTATTATAATCCTACAAAGTTTCATTAGCATTGCTTTTGGGGATCGTCAGATATTAGCATATCTTTGCTCATTTGTCTGATGACTATTGTAGCCCTTGAATGTTGGGATGGAGCTGTGACTTGCTAAAACCCTTTCTCTACATGTAGTCCATCATTTTTTATGAAATCACTCATGATTGTTAGCTTACTAAGTTAATTAGAGTTCCCCAAAAGGAATTAAGTCAATTGCTATTGTGCTCAGAGAACTATTGAAAACACTGAACAAGTGTAGGAACAAAAATAGCAAGTTTTTTACTCTTGGATCAACTCTTACCTATCTGTTTTGATTCATCTTTTTTAGAGTGATCTTCCAAGGTACATAGGGACTCTAATACATCCTTTGGCAATCTAAAAGGGCCCACCACATATCTTTGGAGTTCATTTGGTTGGTGTAATGCAAAGATTTTGCAGCACCACTTCATGTTCATCAAATACAAATCCATCCTCACAGTGGTATCAGAGCAAAGTTGGACAACATGGAAGATGGATTTCCTTCATCAATTGACAAATTGGATAGAGGTAACTACTCAGCTTGGTGATTAAGGATGGAAGCTTATCTTCAAGGCAGGAATATAGGTGGAGATGAAGTCATACCAAGTTTTACGAATAAAGGTCAACCTACACAAAAAGAGCAAGAAATATTGAGCACATGGTGCTCCAAGGATGCAGTTGCAAGGTCTTATCTCCTCAACTCTATCTTAGATTTTTTTTTTTGCCTCACATTAGAAGTTGTAAAACATCACAGGAAGTGTGGAATGCACTTGAGGCCTTCTTCTCTTCAAGCACAAAGGCCAAAAAGAATCGACTATGGTTGGACTTCACAACACTTAAGAAATATTCCAAGAAAAATGTGACTGATTTTGTCACAAAGATCAAAGATATTGCTGATCAGCTAGGAAGCATTCAAGAAGTGATAGATGAAGAACAAATTGTAAGGCAAGTCATCAATGGCCTAAAGGTAGATGACAAGTGGGAAGCCTTTACAACAGCAATGGATCTATACATGGATATGCATGTACCAGATTTCAATACACTCATGGGAAAACTACTCACTCAAGAGGCCAAGATCATGAAGAATGTGTAGTACTTCTCCCATGAATTTGACTCATTTCTTCAAGAGAGGGGAATCAAAAGAGAGATTACTACAAGGTACACTCCTGAGCAAAATGGAGTGGCAGAGAGAAGGAATAGGAAAAATGTTGAAGTTGCAAGGTCTATGCTAAATGAAAAACACTTACCTAATTATTTATCAGCTGAGGCTGTATCCAGAGCCACTTATTTGATTAACAGGTTACCTTCAAAAAGTCACTTGATGGCATGACACCATATGAGGCTTGGAATGGAAGAAGCTTTCAATTCAAACTTTGGCTCCAAGTTCAACTATAAGAAGAGTATCTAAAAGACCCGCGTGTATCTCGAGGTTGAGAGATCATTTTGTAGTACATCCATTGTGATGTGAGAGCTCACCTCATAGCTCTTTCAGCTCTCACACATTGAGAAATGCTTGATTGCCAATGAAATTGTATTTGTACATGTTTAATACATATATGATCATTACATTCTCATCTTACTTCTCTGTCATAACTCCATCAGAATAGTGATTTTGTCAGAGCTTGTTCTCAGTGTGTAGTTGATCACTTTCCATGATTTAAAGCATGATAGAATCAAAATACTATCTTTTATAATCCTACAAAGTTTCATTAGCATTGCTTCTAGGGATCATCAGATATTAGCATATCTTTGCTCACTAGTTTGATGACAGTTGTAGCCCATGAATGTCAGGATGGAGCTGTGAACTTCTAAGCTCCTTTCTCTGCATGTAGTCCATCATTTTTTATGAAATCACTCATGATTGTTAGATTACTAAGTCCGTTAGAGTTCCCCAAAAGGAATTAAGTAAATTGTTGTTGTGCTCAGAGAACTATTCAAAACACTGAACAAGTGTAGGAACAAAAATAATAAGTTTTTTACTCTTGGATCAACTCTTACCTATCTGTTTTTATTCATCTTTTTGAGAGTGATCTTCCAAGGTACATAGGGTGTCTAATACATCCTTTGGCAAGCTAAAAGGGCCCATCCCATATATCTAGAGTTCATTTGGCTGGTGTAGTACAGAGATTTTGTAGCACCACTTCATCTTCATCAAGTACAAATCCATCCTCACATATGTGCATAAGCAATGCACCCTAAGATTTTACAATGTTCTAAGGAAGGTATCCTGCCATTCTATGTCTTGATCCACATGATCTCACATGTATCAAGTGCCAAATCTCTATATTTAGTTTCAATAATGATAGTGTAGTTATAGATTGCTTCTTGGATATCGATGAGATGACTCTTGACCCTAGCATGAAGACATAATCAAATGTACTCCTTCTTTCCTCCTTTAAGCGAGCCCAATCAGCATCACTTAATATCTTGGGTTATAATTCTCCTCTGTAAGGGTACAATAGCCTTTGGTGACTATGTGCTTTATATATCTAAGCACTCTCTTGGTTGCATTCAAGTGAACATTAGTTAATGCATTCAAAAAATGAGATAGTACTCCTAGGATATAAGCCAAATCAGGTTTAATGATTGTTGCATAATCTAAACTCCCAACTATGATTCTATAATCTGTGATGTCTTGAAGCGGTTTTCCTTCACCTGCACATCATTTTGTATTTGGATCCACATGTTGTGTGAGCGGCTTGCAACCACTCATACCATACTTATATAATAATCTATCAAGTACTTTCTTTGAGCTAAGTAACACCATTTTCTACATAAATTACTTCAATGCCTAGAAAGTACTTGAATATCCTAAGATCAGAGATCTTGAATTCCTTCCCAACCTTGGCCTTGATCAATTTTGATGCATGCGTTATCACTCCATGTTATGATCAGTTCATCCACATATATGCATAGACTAGAAGGAAAATACAAAAATGAAAAATGGAAGCATTTAATTCAGCAAGTAGTGGAGGCCAAAAGAGAATCAATCAAAAGAGAATCAAATCCAAAAACTGAATTGTAAGAGGAGTGGTTGTCGAAAGTAGTGGAGGAGTTATGGAGAAGAGCTCTCAAACTCATCATGAGATTTTTGGTCACTTGGCTATAAAAGAGGCAAGGGAGGACACTCAAGAACAGAGGAAGAAGGCGTGGAAGTCCCCTTTGTAGCTAGTTTATTTGGTTTGAGTCATTTCGTTCTCTTCACTCTCATAGACTATGTCCAGCCACATACCCATTTCTGGGTAGTCTACTTGTGAGAGTCATATCTCTCAATATATGTATCCAATTTTAGAGTTTAAACATTCATTGGAAAGCTTATCTTGAGAACTTCCTCTATTTTAAGAACAGTTTTATCAAATTCTGTATGGTCTGTTAGTTATTTAGGTTTTTGTGAAGCCTAGTTTTCAGCATAACTGAGTGGACAGGTGGCCTGTTTTGAGGCAAAGAGTTGCCAACCCAAAACTACTCCAAATTGAGTGTTTGATAGCTCGTTGGAAAGCTATAAGTGTCTAGTTTAAGTGACCAAAGTTTCAAGTTTATTGCATTTTTTTTAGTTGGTACCAGTTTTCATTTGAAGGTTCAGCTATTGGCAAAAGTCTTGATCCTGAGAAGGTCTTGTACACTTTTCGCTGCGAATAGGAGAGGAATTCTCCAAAAATTGGTATCAGAGCATTGGACTTTGAAGAGGCAAAGGATTGGAACTGAAGTGAAGCAAAGAAGAAGCTACAAATCAAGGGGGAGCTTCGTAAATTCAAGAAAGAGCGCCACAATATACTTGAGGTAAACTTCAATCTTGGAAGTTTTCAATGGCTGATTTAGGACAACAAGTTGAGAAGTTGGACAAAGATAATTTTCAATCTTGGAGGTATAGAATGACAAATTACCTTAAAGATAAAGGTTTATGGAGTCTAGTTAGTGGAGATGGTCCACAACTGGTGGACCTTGAAGATCCCAACATTACTCCGGCACAAAGGAGACAATTTGCTGATTGGGAAGAGAGGAATCGAAGGGTGATGTTCCTCATTTCACAAGTTATTTCTAACACTATGATTGGTCATGTGCAAAGCTTAGAAATAGCCAAGGAAGTTTGGGAAGCATTGGAGAAGGTGTATGCTACCTCAACGAGGTCTTGAAGGATGTTGATTCAAACACTAAAATCTCTCCTCGTTCTCTCAATCAGACCCCTCTCCCCCCTCTTAGAGAAAGTTGTTGAAACTCTCCTCATACTCTGATTCAAACACTCAAATCACTCCTCGATCTCTCAATCCAAACCCTTCCCTCTCATCCCCCTTCCACAGTCAATTGAACTTCCCCTAAAACCATTTGCTTCAATGACCAACTCAACATCTCCCCGTCTTTTTCTCACCCTTCTCTTAGAAAAAGGTAAGTTGTTGAATCTCTCCTTGTACTCTGATTCAAACACTCTAATCTCTCCTCATTCTCTCAATCAGATCCCTCTCCTCCCTCTTCCCTCTCAACCTTCTTTTATAACAAATTGTTGAATCCCTCCTCGTACTCTCACTCAAACTCTCTCTACTCTTCCTTCAGTACTCTGATTCAAACACTCAAATCTCTGCTCATTCTCTCAATTAGATCGCTCTCCCCCCTCTTCCCTCTCAACGTTCTTTTATAACAAGTTGTTGAATCTCTCCTCCTACTCTCACTCAACCCTCCTGTAACACTTTTTTCTCTTTTTGTGATCAAACACTCAAATCTTCCCCTCTGCCCTCTTACCCTTCTCTTAGAACAAATTGTTGAATCTCTCCTTGTACTCTGATTCAAAAATTGATATCTCTCCAGAGCCCTCTCTCAAAACTCTCTTCGTACTCTGATTCAAACACTCAAATCACTCCTCGATCTCTCAATCCAAACCCTTTCCTCTCGTCTCCCATCCCTAGCCAATTGAACTTCCCCTAAAAAACTTTGCTTCAACAACCAACTCAACCTCTCCCCGTCTTTGTCTCACCCTTCTCTTAGAAAAAGTAAGTTGTTGAATCGCTCCCCATACTCTAATTCGAACACTGAAATCTCTCCTCGTTCTCTCAATCAACCCTCATGTAACACTTTTTTCTCTTGTTGTGATCAAACACTCAAATATTCCCCCTCTTCCCTCTCACCCTTCTCTTAGAACAAATTGTTGAATCTCTTTTCCTACTCTCACTCAAACCCTCATGTAACACATATTCTTTCTTGTTGAGATCGAACACTCATATTGTGATTCAAACAATCTCTCTTGGTACTCTCAACCAAAACCTCTAAAATTAAAGTGTACTATGATTCAAATGCTCAAATCTCCCCTCGTAATCTAATTCAAACACTCTCATAAAAGCAAGAGAAAATAAGTGTAGTTTGATTCAAACACTCAAATCTCCCTTTGTACTTTGATACAAACACTCAAATCTTTCCTACTCTCACTCAAACCCTCATGTAACACATATTCTTTCTTGTTGATATCGAACACTCATATTGTGATTCAAACAATCTCTCTTGGTACTCTCAACCAAAACCTCTAAAATTAAAGTGTACTATGATTCAAATACTCAAATCTCCCCTCGTACTCTAATTCAAACACTCTCATAAAAGCAAGAGAAAGTAAGTGTAGTTTGATTCAAACACTCAAATTTCCCTTTGTACTTTGATACAAACACTCAAATCTTTCCTACTCTCACTCAAACCCTCATGTAACACATATTCTTTCTTGTTGATATCAAACACTCATATTGTGATTCAAACAATCTCTCTTGGTACTCTCAACCAAAACCTCTAAAATTAAAGTGTACTATGATTCAAATACTCAAATCTCCCCTCGTACTCTAATTCAAACACTCCCATAAAAACAAGAGAAAATAAGTGTAGTCTGATTCAAACACTCAAATCTCCCTTTGTACTTTGATACAAACACTCAAATCTTTCCTACTCTCACTCAAACCCTCATTTAACACATATTCTTTCTTGTTGAGATCGAACACTCATATTGTGATTCAAACAATCTCTCTTGGTACTCTCAACCAAAACCTCTAAAATTAAAGTGTACTATGATTCAAATACTCAAATCTCCCCTCGTACTCTAATTCAAACACTCTCATAAAAACAAGAGAAAATAAGTGTAGTCTGATTTAAACACTCAAATCTCCCTTTGTACTTTGATACAAACACTCAAATCTTTCCTCAGACTTTGAATCAAACCCTCCCCCCACTCTTCTTCTCACCCTTCTTTTAGAACAAATTGTTGAATCTCTCCTCGTACTCTCTTTCAAACCCTCATGTAACAAAGAAGGGTGAGAAGAAGAGGGGGGAGAGGCTTTTGATTGAGAGTACAAGGAGATATTTGAGTGTTTGAATCAGAAGTCAAGGAGAGATTTGAGTGTTCAAATGGGAGTACACTCCCCCCCTTTTCTTCTCACCCTTCTCTTAGATAAAGTTGTTGAATCTCTCATCGTACTCTCACTCAAACCCTCGTGTAACACTTGTTTTCTCTTGTTTTCCTTAGACTCTTTCTCTTGTACTCTCTTTCAAACCCTCGTGTAACAGAGAAGGTTGAGAAGGAGAGGGGGGAGAGGCTTTTGATTGAGAGTACAAGGAGATATTTGAGTGTTTGAGTCAGAAGTCAAGCAGAGATTTGAGTGTTCAAATGGGAGTACACTCCCCCCCTTTTCTTCTCACCCTTTCTCTTAGATAAAGTTGTTGCATCTCTCATCATACTCTCACTCAAACCCTCGTGTAACACTTGTTTTCTCTTCTTTTCCTTAGACTCTTTCTCTCGTACTCTCTTTCAAACCCTCGTGTAACAAAGAAGGGTGAGAAGAAGAAGGGGGAAGGTTTTGATTGAGAGTACTAGGATGAATTTGAGTGTGTGAGTCAGAAGTCAAGGAGAGATTTGAGTGTTCAAATGAGAGTACACTCCCCCCCCCTTTTCTTCTCATCCTCATCCTCGTAATCTCTTTCAAACCCTCGTGTAACAAAGAAGGGTGAGACGAAGAGGGGGGAGAGGGTTTTGATTGAGAGTACGAGGATAGATTTGAGTGTGTGAATCAGAAGTCAAGGAGAGATTTGAGTGTTCAAATGAGAGTACACTCCCCCCCCCTTTCTTCTCACCCTTCTCTTAGATCAAGTTGTTGAATCTCTCATCGTACTCTCACTCAAACCCTCGTGTAACACTCTCTTAGATCAAGTTTTTGAATCTCTCATTGTACTCTCACTCAAATCCTCTTAGATCAAATTGTTGAGTCTCTCATCGTACTCTCACTCAAACCCTTGTGTAACACTCTCTTAGATCAAGTTGTTGAATCTCTCATTGTACTCTCACTCAAACCCTCTTAATCAAGTTATTGAATCTCTTATCTCACTCTCACTCAAACCCTTGAGTTTGAATCAAAAGTCAAGGCGAGATTTGAGTGTTTGAATGAGAGTACACTCCCCCCCATTTTCTTCTCACACTTCTCTTAGATCAAGTTGTTGAATCTCTCATCTCACTCTCACTCAAACCCTTGAGTTTGAATCAAAAGTCAAGGAGAGATTTGAGTGTTTGAATGAGAGTACACTCCCCCCCATTTTCTTCTCACACTTCTCTTAGATCAAGTTGTTGAATCTCTCATTGTACTCTCACTCAAACCCTCTTAGATCAAGTTGTTGAATCTCTCATTGTACTCTCACTCAAACCCTCTTAGATCAAGTTGTTGAATCTCTCATCGCACTCTCACCCAAACCCTTGAGTTTGAATCAAAAGTCAAGGAGAGATTTGAGTGTTTGAATGAGAGTACACTCCCCCCCATTTTCTACTCACACTTCTCTTATATCAAGTTCTTGAATCTCTCATCGTACTCTCACTCAAACCCTCGTGTAACACTCTCTTAGATCAAGTTGTTGAATCTCTCATTGTACTCTCACTCAAACCCTCTTAGATCAAGTTGTTGAATCTCTCATCGTACTCTCACTCAAACCCTCGAGTTTGAATTAGAAGTCAAGGAGAGATTTGAGTGTCAAATGAGAGTATACTATCTCCCTTCTCTTCTCACCCTTCTCTTAGATAAAGTTGTTGAATCTCTCATCGTAATCTCACCCTTTTTCTTCTCACCCTTTTCTTCTCTCATTCTAATCTCACCCCCTTTTTCTTCTCACCCTTCTCTTCGATAAAGTTGTTGAATATCTCATCGAATGAGAGTACATTGCCCCCCCCCTTTTCTTCTCACCCTTCTCTTAGATAAAGTTGTTGAATCTCTCATCGTAATCTCGCTCAAACTCTTGTGTAACACTTGTTTTCTCTTGTTCTCCTCATAGATCAAGTTGTTGAATCTCTCATTGTACTCTCACTCAAACCCTCGAGTTTGAATCAGAAGCCAAGGAGATTGAGTGTCTGAATGAGAGTACACCCCCCCCTTTTTTCTTCTCACCCTTCTCTTAGATAAAGTTGTTGAATATCTCATCGTAATCTCACTCAAACCCTCATGTAACACTTGTTTTCTCTTGTTCTCCTCAAACTCTTTCCCTCGTGCTTTCTTTCAAACCCTCGTGTAACGGAGAAGGGTGAGAAGAAGGGGGGGGGAGGATTTCGGTTGAGAGTATGAGGAGAGATTTGAGTGTTTGAATCAGAAGTTGAATCTCTCATCGCACTCTCACTCAAACCCTCGTGTAACTGAGAAGGGTGAGAAGAAGGGGGGGGGAGGGTTTTGATTGAGAGTACGAGGAGAGATTTGAGTGTTTGAATCAAAAGTTGAATCTTTCATCGCACTCTCACTCAAACCCTCGTGTAACACTTGTTTTCTCTTGTTCTCCTCAAACTCTTTCCCTCGTACTCTCTTTCAAACCCTCATGTAGTAGAGAAGGGTGAGAAGAAGGTGGCGGAGAGGGTTTCGATTGAGAGCACGAGGAGAGATTTGAGTGTTTGAATCAAAAGTTGAATCTCTCATTATACTCTCACTCAAACCCTCGTGTAACACTTGTTTTCTCTTGTTCTCCTTAGACTCTTTTCCCCGTACTCTCTTTGAAAACCCTCGTGTAATAAGCAAGGGTGAGAAGAAGAGGGGGGAGAGGGTTTTGATTGAGAGTACAAGGAGAGATTTGAGTGTGTGAATCAGAAGTCATGGAGAGATTTGAGTGTTTGAATGAGAGTACGAGGAGAGATTTGAGTGTGTGAATTAGAAGTGAAGGAGAGATTTGAGTGTTCGAATGAGAGTACACTCTCTTAGATCAAGTTGTTGAATCTCTCATCGTACTCTCACTCAAACCCTCTTAGATCAAGTTGGTGAATCTCTCATCGTACTCTCACTCAAACCCTCGAGTTTGAATCAAAAGTCAAGGAGAGATTTGAGTGTTTGAATGAGAGCATACTCCCCCCCTTTTCTTTTCACCCTTTTCTTAGATAAAGTTGTTGAATATAACAGAGAAGGGTGAGAAGAAGAGGGGGGAGAGGGTTTTGATTGAGAGTCCGAAGAGGGGTTGGAGTGTGTGAATCAGAAGTCAAGGAGAGATTTGACTGTTCGAATGAGAGTACACTCTCTTAGATCAAGTTGTTGAATCTCTCATCGTACTCTCACTCAAACCCTCTTAGATCAAGATGTTGAATCTCTCATCATACTCTCACTCAAACCCTCTTAGATCAAGATGTTGAATCTCTCATCATACTCTCACTCAAACCCTCGAGTTTAAATCAGAAGTCAAGGAGAGATTTGAGTGTTCGAATGAGAGCACACTCCCCCCCTTTTCTTCTCACCCTTTTCTTAGATGAAGTTGTTGAATCTCTCATCGTACTCTCGCTCAAACCCTCTTAGATCAAGATGTTGAATCTCTCATCATACTCTCACTCAAACCCTCGAGTTTGAATCAGAAGTCAAGGAGAGATTTGAGTGTTCGAATGAGAGCACACTCCCCCCCCCCTTTCTTCTCATCCTTTTCTTAGATAAAGTTGTTGAATATCTCATCCGACTCTCACTCAAACCCTCATGTAACACTTGCTTACTCTTGTTCTCCTCAAACTCTTTCCCTTGTACTCTCTTTCAAACCCTGGTGTAACAGAGAAGGGTGAGCAGTGTTTAAATTTGATGCCCAAAGTGGGCATCAAAGCATGGATCGGGCATCAACTGATGCCCACTTTTTAGGACCGGGTATCCCAAGGGATGCCCATGTTCAAGAGTCGGGCATCCTCAGAGTATATATATATATATATATATATATATATATATATATATATATATATATATATATATATATATATATATATATATATATATATATATATATACTCCAAGCCTTAATGTAAAATCTACAGTGTTGAAGCTTCTCCGGACAAATAATATAAAACCTGTAGATTGCATCTGAGATTTCTTTGGAAATAGATGGGTTCTCGAATTTCTCTGGAAATAGACTCGTTCTCTGTAGAAATTGCACATATTTGTTTGGTTCATTCTCCGCATATATCGTTGGGCCCATGGGAGCATTAGTTTTGCAGGAAAAAACCCCTAGGCATATGCCTAGGGTTTTTTTTAAGTTCCAGAGAATAAACTTCACAACCTTGCACACTGAACACACTATACATCTTACCATTCCAGAGACTTAACATTGAACAATGCATAACACATTTTCTAAAACAACTAGATATTTGAATGGACTTCGACTTTCGAGAGAGTTCTAACTTTTGACTCCTGAGCCAAGCCGTCATGCACTCACCCCTATATGTTTTTGCGCAACAGAAATGGCGTGCACGCAGTGCTGTGTGGTCCCGTGGAGCTTGGAAGGTTGCATTACGAATGGGCAGCTTGCATCAGTCGATTTCTTCGCCTAGCCATCAGCCTTAGAAGTTAAAAGTTCGCGTGCATTATGCATGAAGCATATCCATTCACATTGCACAACTGTGAGTCATGACATCGTCTGAGGTCTCTTAATCTGAACTCTAGACTAAGCTTGCAGCCTGTTGCCAGCCTTCAGAAGTTGCCAGCCTTCAGAAGTTCAGCCTTTAGGTACCAACGACCATTGATCGACGAGTGTATGGAATGCTATACAGTGGCCATGGGTGCAACGTGCTAAACTCATGTGTGACGTGACTATGAACTTGAAGGTAAGCCTAACCATTGATACATAAGAAATGTTGTATTTCTACTAAATAGACAATGGACATACCACATTGTGGAAGACCATCATCATTTCTTCTTGTTAATCATCGGCTACAATTTTTCCTATTTATCTGTTGCGCGTTAAGAACTTTCTGTGATAATACAAAGAGGGCAAAAAATCTTCCAATGTATGGACTTCGATGTAATGATTATGTGTCATTTTATACAGTAGAAATCTGATGAAATTGTCATAAAAGTAATACGTATAAAACATATCTGATTTCCCCATTATTTTTTGGGTGTGAGTTATCATCATCTACATTTAATTATTCAGTAAAATGACTCATAACTTGAGATGTCATTGAATCGAGTGAGCTAGAATAAGGCTGTCAGTGGTGATTGAACTTTGAAGTCAACATTGAAATGAACAACAGTGCTTTGGATTTGGCATGCTAAGTTGAAATGATACACATTATGTTTTTCTCATTTATTATGCATTGTGCATGTCAAACTCCAATGCTACAGCCTACAGATCACTTTCGACTCTCGAGTCTCAAGAATGAGAAGCTTTAGTTAATCATCCATGAACACTAAACATTGAAATAGTGAAACCTTGCAGGGTCCAGGTTTCCACACTTTCTAGCTTTATTGGAAAACGGTTTAATGTCCAATGCTCATGGGCTAAAGACTTTAACTTGCACATTCAAAATCATTGTCCAATTACTTGAAAACTCCACATTGGCCAAGCATTGAGCAAGTGAGTGCCATTTCACAAGTTGGCATGTCTTGATAATGTGTAACATGTATTTACCATTGCCCAACGATTTTTTATGCATCAATTCTCTTTATAAATGTTTTATGTTTTATACTTTACTCAAGAGTCTACATTTTTCTAGGTTATCTCAATTTGTGGAATCGTAGTTATAAAAAGGGAAGGAATTGGAGACTAGAAGAACTGATTGTCATCCAAATTTCAAAGATTTTCTCAAGTTTTCAAGCTTGAAGAAGGTTAGATTTACAATTGAAGATGTTTGACCTTTTGTCTCAAATGCTTATGGAGTATATGCTTTGGATCGTGATTACATTCTGAAAAATGAATTATAATACGAACTGTTTTCTTTTTTGAGGCATCATTTGATTCTTAATACTTCCATATTCAGAATGACATAATGTATGGTCAAATTTTATTTCATGCATAATAAGAGGAGAGAGAGGAAAAGAGAGAGTAATCATTGGATGCTATGTGATGCATATTACTCATAGATATATTTGTGTATTCTACATCGAGAGGTAAAAAAGAAACACTTTCTAATTGGTTTTCGTTACGATACAAAATATTGAAGAGTACATAGAATGAAGGTGTGTAGTCAAACACTATAACATCAAGGTGGCATTCTATCCATTCACTGGAAACATGTTTGTGTATGACAAGGATACCCACTTTCATTTTTAGGGCATCCCTAGAAATTTGGTGATGCCACCTAGGGTGGGCATCAAATTTAAGCACCGAGGGTGAGAAGAAGAAAGGGGAGAGGGTTTTGATTGAGAGTACGAGGAGACATTTGACTGTGTGAATGAGAATTCAACGAGAGATTTGAGTGTTCGAATGAGAGTACACTCCCCGGACCCCACTTTTCTTCTCACTCAAACCCTCGTGTAACACTTGTTTTCTCTTGTTCTCCTCAAGGCTCAGACTCTTTCCCTCTTATCCCACTCTAATTTATCATACACCTTCTTTTGAGCCTCGTCTCGTCGTCATTCCGACACTTTCCTCTCATCCTCAGCTCTAATTTATCATACACCTTCTTTTGAGCCTCGTCTCGTCCTCATTCCGACACTTTCCTCTCATCCTCAGCTGGGCCAACCGAAGAAGCGCCATGTCACCTGCAGGACTGATGGACCGGCATTTGGCGCTTCATATGGACGGTGATACATCTCATGCAGAGGAGCTTGAGATGGCGAATGCAGACGATCTTCATTGTTTCTCTTCATTACATTCATCGGCATCATCATCATAATCGCGATCGCGCGCGCACACACACATACGAAAAGATTAAGCCTTGCACTCTGGCGAGCGCGCACACACACACATACATACTTCACATATTTCATTACAGAGACAAATATGCCCCTTGTGATAAAATTCATAACATATACAGTTTTGCTTCTAGGTCCTGAGGAAGGACTGAACCACGTAGCTCTCTAAATTTAGACGGAAAGCAAGGAGGGGAAGAGACGTCTCTCAACCTTGCACTCTGGCGAGCGCGCACACACACACATACATACTTCACATATTTCATTACAGAGACAAATATGCCCCTTGTGATAAAATTCATAACATATACAGTTTTGCTTCTAGGTCCTGAGGAAGGACTGAACCACGTAGCTCTCTAAATTTAGACGGAAAGCAAGGAGGGGAAGAGACGTCTCTCAACCTTTGTATCCTTGAGAGCTCTCAGGAAGACTGCTTTCTCAATCAATGAGTGCAACCTTGAGGCCCTGTGCCTGAACGAAGCAGTGCTTTTTTAAACCTTCTAAGGCATGGTTTTTTCTGAATGCCGTCATTCCCTTAATGGTCGATATGACAGCTTCCTTGGTTAATTGATCGCCGCTTGACATGGTAGGAGCCAATGCGGAACAGCCTTTCAGGTAAAATGGTTTTTCTGTCCAGCCATGACCATGAGCTATACTGCTTGTCCAAAGGAATCGGCCAGAGTAAGGGCTGAGCAAGCTTTCGCAAAAGGGTGAAGGTGCCTCGCAAACCAGCCCCTGCATACTCATAAACGGACGACAGAAGAAGATTTAATCATCTTTTAACACAGAAAAACAGAGAGACAGAGAGAGAGAGAGAGAGAGAGAGAGAGAGAGAGAGAATCTCCCATGTGCTAACTTTTTACCTCTGCCATGGCTTTGATTTTCAAGGCTATGTCATTCGTAAGTACTGCTACTTGACCACTGAAGACAGTACTGCTGAAAAGAAGAGCACAATTCACAACATGGTCGCCATTTGTTGGAGACATTATGTTCTCTAAATTTCCACCATAAATTGATGGATCAGAATGAGGTGAGACCGGTGGTGTCACTGATCCTGGTAAGTTTTCCGAAGAGTTCTGCACATGGATCCAGGACGGCAGCTTCACCATACAGGATTCAATCCAATTCAAGGCTCTTCGTGCAGATTTGCTCCCTTTCGTTCTATGGTCAAGCTCACTGATAACTGTAGAAAACCCATATCGTCAGTACTGGTGAAGTGTTTGTTACAAAAGCTTTATTCATGCTTTCGCTCACCTATTTTTGGGATTATAAGCCGAACCTCCCTGATACCCTCGAGCTGTTGCAGAGACTTGAAGGAGGACGAGTCTAGAAAGCAGCTTGAATCCACTATCATATGCCATGCACGGCGAGGCTCTGATCTTGCTGTTCTCTTGAGCGTTCTCAGCATCAGATCCAGGTTCTGAACCTGCTAGAATGAATTATGTCAGAGCGACATCACTAATGGAAAGATTCCTGGAAAGCCATAAAGGCTCGGAGTCTTACCACAGTGGACGGTCTCTTTTCAACTTGCGTGATACTCTTTTCCTCCTCAGATAAAGCCTTGGAGTATGTAGGGGACGATGGTTTCTGAACATCGGCAGACAAATCAAGAGGTTGAAACGGCTTTCGACATGCATCACGTGTTGATGTATTCCTTTCCTTGAGAATCCCTTCATCATATGCCTTAGTGTTAATAGGTTTTAAATGTTTGTATCCTTTGCTCATCACAGGACTGTCGTTTTCTTTGTCAGACGTGAATTCTTCGCTGATCTCCGCGAGCCTTATCAGTGGATCATGGTGCTTCAAGTTGAGTGAGCTCTCTCCATTACAGATCATAGCACAAGGATCGATTTCTTTTGAGTTATTATACATGAACTCAGCATGAATTGTTTCTGCATTACCCTCTTTGTAATCAGGTGCTATCGCAGGTTTTCCTAGAGGCGACAAGGGAGGAGCAGAAGGAGCCAAACTCTTCTCAAGATACGAGAAAGGCATAGGCGGTGCCGACGGAATCGGATATGTTTTTCTCCTTCCCTGAGTAGATAATGATAGCACTGTACCACAGGATGAACTGGTTGATGTGAGAAGGTTCGGTGGAGGGTTCGACCTGGCGCGGCGGACCCAGAGCTTGGATAAGGCAGGCTTTGCATCTGCTTGAGAATTTTCTTTTTCCGCATTCAAGTCATCATCCACAATACCTTCATGTGCATCATTCAATATAGCATCACTGCGCTCCATTTTCTGATGTGAATTGTCAAACTCTGATTCCATAATCACCTTAGTTTCCGTAATACATGGTCGCAAGCTAGACTCTGCACTAACTGACTGTTTG
The DNA here is from genome assembly GCA_020310875.1 of Ceratopteris richardii. Classification (NCBI taxonomy): domain Eukaryota; kingdom Viridiplantae; phylum Streptophyta; class Polypodiopsida; order Polypodiales; family Pteridaceae; genus Ceratopteris; species Ceratopteris richardii. The sequence goes on from CM035409.1 coordinate 197,630,102, forward strand.
GACCCTTGCATGCTCACTGATGCATTCCCAGATACATCTTCAATATCTTGTAGCATCTCAGAATTCAGATTTACCGTGGAACTAGTCGTCTGAACCAAATTATAATTAATCGATTTGCCCTCATCTGCCGTATTAGAAACCATTGACTGGCACTTTGATTGAATATAGTGCTCCTGGATTGCATACACAAGGCAAATAATCGTTAAGAAGTATATAAGAAAAGGACAGTGATGGAAAAAGCGTACTCCTCATTTACATTTACGTGTCTTCTTTCATCAATTTCATTGGCATAGCTGCATTCAGAAAAGGTAGATCGCAACATGTTGTCAGAAATAATCTGCGAAGGAGGGTCCATGATTTTGATGGTTGCCCTGGATACACCTGATTGTCGCTTCTTGGTTTCTTTGCAATCTACATTTGCATCACTCTTATCCGAGCATTCGTCACTTTCTGCCATATGGTGATTGACTTGAGGACGCCATTGAACCGAGTATACTCTAGAAGAGGCTCCAAGCTTAATGGAATCCCCTTCCTTGGCTGTCACAGCAACCAAAGGCAATGCTTGCTCACCATTTATCCATGTTCCATGAACTGCGCATTATGATCAAAACAAACGCAAGATATATCACTTATGCCACCAGTTTCATTTCATTACAGCAAGAAGCACTTCTAATCACCATCGCAACAGGCAATCGAAGCAAACATTTGTTCAATGTGTTATGTGAGTGAAACGCAGATGCTTACTTGAGTCGAGATCTGTCAGCATGAGCTCTCGAGAGGTATGAAGAATCTGGATTTCGAGGTGATGTCTGCTAACGCTGGGATGCGTAACCATGAGATCGCAGTTCGTGTGACGGCCAAGCACGACGCTATCCATTCCATCCAGGCACATACATTCTATAAGCTCTCCGTCCTTGCAGACCAGCAGGAAAGGAACCTCCGCCTCTGCGTCATCAGGAGTCAAGCTGGAATTATTTTCCGTGGCCATGGAAGGATGATCGACACAGATATAATGTGATATGGGAACGCGCCCGCAATAAGGTGAGCAGCGTAAGGTCAGAGAGAGGATTATAAGTCAGGCGTACCACCGTGGAGCTGAAGACTGCAAAATCGTAGGATATGCGTGACTGATATGGACGACTGAGTATATTTGGCGAGCGGATGTCGATCGCTTGCAGCGATGACCGTTGTTGTTGAAAACTTGTCTAGGTGCCATTCGCATTGAATCGCCAATAATCTTAGAAACGGCTAAATTTCTTGGAGCTCGTTCACCTCACCTCAACCACTCAAGTCGTCCATTAGTTGGGTGACAAGCTCTAAAGCCTATTGAAGTTATTTTGTTCCCTATTGAAGTTATTTTGTTCCCTATTGGCTGAGATACCTTGAAGAAGAATCAATTCCAAAAAAGACGTTGAGATAATATTAGACATACTTTTGTGCAATGTTAACAAACGTAAAAAAGAAAGCTCTTTTTAACGTGGTAAAAACCAAGATTCAAAAATTTTCGAAAAGAGGAAGAAACGTAAAGAATGGTAGGTGGATAGAAAAGAAGTTCCTTTTTCAAAGGTAGAAAGTGAGATTCAAAAGTTAGAATGATGACATCTCAAATTTGAAAGTTAACTAGTTATATGGCATGGGAGATGCATTTCTGTACATTATGAAACTAGTACATTCTCATTATCCCAATTGAGGAGCACTCTTTCTAAATGGGAGATGCATTTCTGTACATTATGAAACTAGTACATTCTCATTATCCACATGAAACTAGTACATTCTCATTATCCACATTGAGGAGCACTCTTTCTAAATTGAGTGCTTTAAGAATTACTTTTACAAGGGTGTGATCAAGTGATTCTCGATATCAACCTCACACTCAAGAGTGTGATCAAATGGTGGCTTGATACAACAAATTTAAGTTGTCAAATCGAGATTCAACTAGCTAGGTGCATGGAAATGTGTGCCCAAATGATGATTGATGTACACACAAGAAAATAAGTGCATAATCTAAGCAATCATGCATTCATATCCCAATTCGATCAAACACTTCACTCAAACCATACACAACAACTCACAATAGAAAACTAGATATCTCTTTGACTGCTTATCCAAACTATATCAACAATAGATTCTTTTCAAAGCCCTCGAAGAGATGCATCTATGGAATAGCTTTGAAATGATCATAAGACTTGTACCAAAAGTTATGGCTAAAATATAAACAAGCATGATTGAGTTGCACCTGTATTTTTGCTTCCTACGTTGTATATTGGGGATGTAAGGGTCATGTAACCTTACCCTTATGTTCATATATAGCTTTTACAGAGTTTAGCCTCAAAAGATCATTTATAGCTTTTATAGAGTTTAGCCTCAAAAGATCATTATGTGGGTTTCAAGGATCCCACACGTGTGTGCCTCTCTCTCTCTCTCTCTCTCTCTCTCTCTCTCTCTCTCTCTCTCTCTCTCTCTCTCTCTCTCTCTCTCTCTCTCTCTCTCTCTCTCTCTCTCTCTCTCTCTCTCTCTCTCTCTCTCTCTCTCTCTCTCTCTCTCTCTCTCTCTCTCTCTCTCTCTCTCTCTCTCCTTTCCTCGCTCCCTCCACCTCCTCTTGGATCCTCTTGTTCATCCCATCAAAGGCCGTCATTGGTATCAAAGAATTTTGAAGGTTGAGATTCAAGGAGCTGCAAATTTGGAAAATTAGGGAAAAGAAGATGAATTTACAAGTCCACATCTTCTTGATAGGAAGTTGATATGTTGGTCATAACTCAAGCTAGCAAGCTCAAATTGAATTGATTTAAAAGTTTTGTGGATAGCTTACGAGAAGAGCTACAACTTCACATAAGGTTGCAGAATTCGTTTAAGAGTTTCACTATGCCAAAACTTTTGAAAAATATAGAGTGATGTAGAAATTGAATTTAGAATCACTTTGACACTAGGTTAGATTTCAGGCAATAACTTGAATTTACATATCAGACTTAAGTTACTCGAATTCTGTGTATTGCTTAAGAAAGCATCTACAAATTTCTAGAAGATAGTTTTAGATTTAGACATCTAGATTGTTGAGAATGTAAAATACAGGGAGACAATGTTGTATATTCATATCAAATGCACATTTTGCTTGTAACTTGAGTTATGTACTTTTGATTAAGGTGTTATAAATGTTGTTGCATGCCAAGAAAAAGTTCTTCAAGTTTGATGAAGAGTAAAATTTGAAATTCAGAGTCTATATGCATTGAAATAGCAAAACATAGAGCTCTAGATTTTCATCATAAGAACTCTAATTGCTTTTGGAGGTTCATTTTGCTCTTGAACTTCTTTGAGACAGATTTTTGGTGTGAGAGCTCTTAGTTTAGAGATTGAAAGAATTGACTATGTATGATCTATGTGGATGTTGCTCCATATGAGAGTAGATCAAGTTATGTCAAGTTTTTTTACATGTATAATGGCATTGTGGTATTGATATCAGTTTATTCCATTTCTTCTTTGATTTGAGATCATGGTTTTGTTAGTGCATGTACAGTGGCATTGTGGTCATATTTTGTTTTATTCCACTTGTATATGAGTTGTATATGGTTTTATTTGCCTATTGTACATAGCTATGTGAGATATTGATTGGATCTTTGGTTGGTACTTGCATTCTCTTGTTTTTCCTTGCAAGTAAATGATCCAAGTTAGAGCTCTAGTTGCACATCTATTTGTCACCTTGATTGAATGTTATATTAGCATACGATTAGTGAGTGGATTATTTGTTTTACAATGTGATTCTTGGCATGCATACATGGTGATTCCCATATGGTTATTTAGTTCTAGAGTCCATTTTTTAAGGGCTATCAAAATTTTATCAACACTTATGCTAGACAAGCGGTCTAGTGGATCCTTTATGCTTGTATGATAGCTTTGGATCATCCCTTATCTTCGTTCACTTGAACTTGATCACATGTGATTTGTGACAAGTTAGACCATCTTATGAGATTCATTCGTGAGTGGGAGGTGTATCGTCATTATATTGTTGTGTATTTTCATCACTTTTTGGCATGTGTATATCCCATTGTATATAGTTGATCAGTGAGAGGTCATTTTGCAAGGGATACTATGTCGAATTTTTCCTAGGATTTTTTCACATCTACTTGGTCATTTTGGAGACTTGGTGAGTAGTTATATGCTCATGGTTTTATGTGCATGCTAGACATATGGTTATGTGATAGGTGGATCATAGTGTTTCTTCTCCAGCAAGAAATTTGTGATGTGAGTTATGCATATGGATATCCAAGTGTGATCCTATTGGTGATAGATTATTGTTTCTAGTCTCTTGTTATATTGCTAGCTCTTAGATTGCCAACATGGTATCCTCTTAGTTTGAGGGCACTAACCTTTCGGGGTGAAAATCTCAGATGTGGCATGTGTTGCTTTGTGCAGGGTTGCATATGTATGCGCATAGAGATGCATAAAGGCCTCATGACAACCTTGACCATGTATGGATAAATATGGATGTATTATCCATCTCCACTATCTCATTATAGCTTGTGGATTCTATATATGAGTTTGTTGTGCATGAGTAGATGAGTAGTGCATTATGGCAAAGACTATATGAGATGTTTTGGAGTCAAAAAACTCATGTGAGATGTAGATCACATTGAAAACTTTGATGTTAGCATTGTGGATGTGAGGGTCATACTGGATTGTTGGAGTTAGATGTCTGTGAAAGCACGCGAACAGCACAACGAAGAAGAAGAAGTTTGGAGCTCAACACACAATACTAAATGTATTCCCACTAGAATGTACAAAGATACGTAGCATGTTAGGGCAATAGGCATATATACAAGCCGAGGGAAAAAAATCTCCTAAAGAGGGAAAAAGTGCCCCGATGGTCCTAGAGTGTTCACACACATCACTACCTAAATATACCAACAAATCCCCCCTGAGAGTGATGCGGTGAACAAGGAGCTGGCACTCATGTATAAGGAAATGCCAAGCTAAGTGGAAATCACTCCACAAAAGGAAGTAAGCCCAAAGCTTTGCAGAAAGCTTCGAACTTCTCCATAGGAAAAGCCTTCGTGAAAAGGTCTGCAATGTTCTCATGCGTGGGCACATATGCCAAGCTGATCTCCCTAGCAGAGAACCTCTCCCTGACATAATGATAATGCACCTCAATGTGCTTAGTGCAAGCATGGAACATAGGGTTCCTTGCAACTGCCAATGTGCTCTGACTGTCAGTGAAGATGGTGGTGGCAGAAGATTGACCAACACCCAAATCATCCATAAGGCATCTGAGCCACACACACTCAATAGTCGCTGTGAAAGCTACCCTATACGCAGCCTCACAACTGGAAGTGGCCACAATAGGCTGCTTCTTGCTCAACCAAGATATACATGAGCTACCAAGCATGAAGCAAAAGCCACTAGTGGACACATGAGTGTCATAGCAACCAGCCCAATCAGAGTTAAAAAAAGCATGCAAATCTGGCGGTAGTGATCCCCCCTTGGGATAAAACAACCCAAGTAGCCGATTACCACTCAAGTAGCAAAAGATGCGCTTAACCGCCTGCCAATGCTTGACTCCTAGGCAATGCATAAACCTGCTCATTTGTGAGACAACAAACTGCCAAGTAATGCATAAGTGAATCAAGCATCCAACAGCCTGCTGATAGAGAACAACATCAAATGCATCTCCACCATCATGAACACTCAATTGTAAACCTATCTCCATAGGGGTGGCAATAGGTTTACAGTCTTCAAGGCCAAAACGTTGCAATAATGTGTCAATATATTTTGTTTGACACAAAGCCATTCCACCATCAACGTGCATAAACGGAATGCTCAAGTAATGATGCAAATGCCCCAAATCAGACATCTCAAATGAGGTACGTAAATTAGCCTTGAAATCAGCAATATGCTTCTCATGAGGACTAGTGAGCAGCATGTCATCAACCTACACCACAATGATCAGAAGTACATCATTAGCACACTTGACATATAAGGTGCTTTCAGTTGGACTGTTCTCAAAACCATGTGCAACCAAATAGGCATGTATCTTTTCATACCAAGCACGTGGTGCTTTCTTTAAACCATATAATGCCTTCTTTAACCTGCACACATGGTTTTCATGCCCTTTCTACACAAAGCCACGGGGCTGGAAAAACATACACTTCTTCATGTAAGTCACCATTCAAAAATGTTGTTTTAATGTCCAATTGATGTACATTCCAACCATGATGAGCTGCAAGTGCACAGATGCTATGAACAATAGTCATTCGACAAGTAGGAGCAAAGGTTTCATCAAAATCAATGCCTCTTTCCTACGCATAACCCTTTGCAACAAGCCTAGCCTTATAACTGTCAAATGTACCATCAGGTTTATGCTTCAGCTTGTATACCCAGTTAGTGCCAATGGCCTTCTTGCCGGGAGGCAAGTCACATAAAGACCAAGTACCATTCTTCATTATAGCATCATATTTAGATTGCATAGCAGCCATCTAATTTTCTGGCTTTTGTGCTTCATCAAATGAAACAGGCTAAGTCTCATCATAGAGACTAGATGCAGCCATAGCATAGCAATCTGATGCAAAAGAGGCCCTATGAGAGTTTGATCGAGTACGATATGATAGAGGTGCATCTAATTTGTTGTCATGCAAAGTCTGCACCAGCCATTTTGGCATAATTTTTGCTTCCTCAATATCAGCTCTCTCATCAACAAGTGCATCATGTAAATCTGCATCACAAATGGGATGATCTGCATCATCACATGAAACCTACAAAGGTTGAGAAGTTGCCTCATTAAGACCAACACTAGATTGTCCACGTATAAAAAGAGGCAGCAAAGTATCATACATGTCTTTGGAGCTAACAGATGTCTCCTTAGTACATGAACGCAACGGTTGAATAGCGTCTTCCACAAAAACAACATCACGGCTAACCAAAATGCATTTCGTCTGTGGATGATACAGACGATAGCCTTTACTTTCAAAATTGTACTCAACAAAAATACATTTTACTTCTTTATCATCCAATTTTCTACAATGTGTTTCAGGCACTAATGCATATGCCAAGCAACCAAAAACACATACATGAGCAACATATGGCTTGCAATCATGCCAAGCCTCATATGGAGGGATAAACTGTAGCCCTTTTGTGGGACACCTGTTAAGTACATATGTTGCACACATGACAGCCTCAAGCCAGAAACTATGTGGTAAAGCCTGACTCGTGACCATACACCTCGCCATCTCCATGAGTGACATGTTCTTTTGTTCAGCAACTCCATTTTGTTGACGTGCATACAACACTGTATACTGGTGTTTTATCCCATGTTCAACCAGAATTGCATTAAAATCAGAAGACATGTATTCCCCCCCTCGATCAAAACGGAGGGTGCCCATTTTACATACTCATAGATTCTCAACCGAAACCAAAAACTGTTTGAAGCACATGAAAACTTTGGACTTTGCCTTCAATGGATATACCCATGCATGCTTGGAAAAATCATTGATGAAAGTCACGAAGAAAAGATAATTTCCAAAAGAAGGTGGCTGCATAGGACCATAGACATCGCTATGTACAAGCTGCAATTTTTGAGTAGCCCGAAGTAAACAATCTTTTGGAAAGGAGGAATGCTGCATTTTGCCCAAAATACAGCCTTCACAAACATGTTTTCCAGGTGCCTCAAGTTTGGGCAAAGAGGACAGCATTTCAGATTTCTACAGGTGTAGCAAACTAGCAAAATTCAGATGACCAAAGTGTGCATGCCAAAGCTTTGTATCTGACATAGCCTGAGAATCATGTACTGCACATGCCAAATCATTTGCAGATCTTTCATTATCTGTGAGCTTATATATCCCAGGACGTAAAATGCCAGAAGCAATAATCACATCGCCATTTGATAGATCATGAATCGTACATCTGTCATCAACAAATTTCACAACCAAGCTAATCTTGGCTAATGCAGAAACTGATAACAGACTTTTCTTGATCCTTGGCACAAACAAAGCATCTGACAAAGTGAAAGAACTACCATCACCAGTAGTCAAAATGATCTTACCAACTCCCATAACAAGATAAGAAGAGTCGTTGGTGCATGTAACAATATTCCCTGTAGGGGCAGGCTTGATGAAGAGAAGAAACTGTGCTACGAGGTAATATGTTTGGTCCCCACTGTCAAAGTACCAAACATCTGAGTCTACTGCTGACATGCACCGCTCATGAGAAGATGGGTCAAAACTACAAACAATAGTCTGTAAGAAAATAACAGCACAGCGGAATAGACCTGTAGACAGAGTTGAGAGAAAAAAAAAACGCAGACAAAGATAGACGCAGACTGAGAGGTAGAGAACTCAAATTCTCAGATTGCAAAGCATAATGCAGTTACAATGATGGTGCTGTCCACCCGTGCGCTCCCACTGTGGAGCTTAGATGGCGATCTAGACAGACTCTAGATGAAGGGCTTACTAGTGCGCAATGCAATATAAAGCTCAACCTGGGCTGTGCTTATATAGCTTTTACAAGGCGGTTCGGTATAGATAAACGTAGTCGGGAGATACAAATTAGTCGGTAAAATATATGATCCGACAATATCTCCACGACCAGAAGTCCTACCGTCTCGGCCCTACGGGCCGGGGGGATAGGCCCCCCGGACCCCGCAGAAGGGGGCAAGCCCCCCTCTGCACTCCCCCCATTAAGGTTCTATGGGGAAACCGCGCGACGCCACAGGGCCTTTATTTTCACCTTAAATGATAACCCAATGGCCTGGAAGTTTATGCCCTACCTAACCTGACGGCTAGGCTCACAAAGATCATCTATAACCATCAACGGTCACACATAGACCTCATCTAACTTGGAAGTTAGGGTTCCACAAATGTCCGGGCTCTCATAATGGCTTCTCCTCATAATGGGGGCCTTACAACTTAGAGCACCATGGATCATTTGTGGTCACATGAGGGTGGAGTATTGAGCATATCTAACATAGTCAACACCCATTCTTCTTCCTGCACAAGATTAGCAGACTCCATTTTTGGCGTAGAGGCCTCTACAAGAACCATTCCAGCCTCTTTCTTCTTTGCCTCTTTAGCAGCCATTTTTGGACATTCTTTATGATATGATCATTTCCTTTACAATACTTGCAAATCAATTTCTGCTTTTTTTATTTCTTTTCATCTTTGTCTTCCCTCTTCGATTGTGCAGAATTAGGAGATTTCTGCTTACTACTTGAAGAGCTCCATTTTGCTTTGCCCTTCTGACTACCCAGGATAGCTTGATCTGCAACACGCATAATGGACCTGTTCTACCTGGACTGATCTTCCTACAACAGAACAGAGACTAACTCCTCAAATGAGAAGGGATTTGGATTGCCTTTCAGCATCAACCAAAGAGTAGAAGCAAAACTATGATATGAATTAGGAAGACCATTCTGAACTGTCTGCACAAGTGAGCTATCTAGTATAACCTCATCAGCAAAAATGTTTTCGGAGGTAAGCAACACGAGCCTCGTTCCTAGCTTGTTACAATGTGGTAAGTGTATCCCAATCATCCTTAGCTATTATGCAAAGAGCGAATGTGAGGAATAATGGCACATTTGACAGACAAAGCTAACAATGCATGTGCCAATGCAACACGAATAGGAATATGCAGAATATCATCATCTTCGACACCTTTTGCATCAGCTTCAATACTTGCAGTTGTAACAGTTGCAAGTGTGATAGGACGTTTTTCAACACCCTACACAATGTTCCATAGTCCTTTTGCAACCAATACATGTCGCATCATATAAGTCCACAATGGGTAGTTGGTACCATCCAACTTATCCTCAACAGCCAACATACGAAATACATCACTTCTTTCAGCCATGACCAGTGACTAAAATACCTTGATGCAGAAAATTGATTGTATCCCAAAAAGTTGAACTGAACTGCCCCGATGAATTCTGCTAAACCTATAGCAGACTTCGAGATGTTTATACTGGCAAACCAAAATTGGTATATAGCTTTGACACAAAAAGATGAAAGAGGTATCGACGACATCCTAGATGAAGCAGTGACCTGCTCTGATACCAATTGTTGGAGTTAGACGTATGTAGAAGCATGTGAACATCACAAGGAAGAAGAAGAAGCTTGGATCTCAACACACAATACTAAATGTATTACCACTAGAATGTACAAAGATAAGTAGCCCGTTAAGGCAATAGGCGTATATACAATCCGGGGGAAAAAACCTCCTAAAGAGGGAAAAAAGTGCCCCGAAGGTCCTAGAGTGTTCACACACATCACTACCTAAATATATCAACATGGATGATATTGCTTTAGGCAAATGTGATGACGATGTCAGAGACATGCACATGATGCAAGTCAGGTGGTGGTTTTAGGAGATCTTATGGTGATTGATTATGTCAATGATGATGATGATGTCATATTCTCCTATGATTCATCTCAAGAGTCATTTTCTCATTGGATACTACACATATGGCTTGGTTGCTTGATGTATTATCCACTTTTCATGCTACACCACATCGTGAGTGGTTTTGTTGATTCTCAAGTTAGAGTCATGATTATGTGCACGTGCCTGATGGCTTGGCATATGACATTGAGGGTGTAGGAGATGTATGCCTTATGCTACCTAGCGGAGCATCATTTACACTCAAACTATCATGTTATGGATGTACACCCTCTTGGGTGAGGTGGCATAGTACAATCAAAGGGGAAGGTGGAGAATCAATAACGGACTTTTTTCAAGGTTTTGCCATGGATTTCTGAAAACTCGAGGAAGTCTTATAAGAGAGGCTCACAAAGAGTTAGAATTCGGACAAGTCAAATGAAAAAGAAGGTGTTCTCTGTGTGTATTACATTCACATGAGCTAGTGGGTGTCATGGCTAGTTAAAGAAAGATGTAGTATTTGCATCACAGGGGATTCTTCTTTTCTTGCCTTTGGTTTTGGAGCCACATAGTTGAAAGAAAAGGAGTAAAAGAGCAACTTCAAATGAGGATCAAGAACACAAAAGAGAGATGTAGATGGGATGTACCTATTGCATATGAAGAGTCCATGAACAAAGAGCATTCCTACCATGAATTTTCTAGTACTGTGGTTCCAAAGTAAAAGAGGATGGAGCTTCATGTCAATCACAGGTATTACTATTTCAATTTTCAAAGGGTCTGAATTTGAGAGAAGGAACGACGGGTTTAAGGGCCAAGCCCTTTGAGGGAAATCATATGTCTGAAGGGTATGAGAAATATACTCTCATCTAGAGTCAAGAATTCCCTCAAAACACAAGAAAGCACAAGCTTTAGGTATCTCCAAATTAGCCCTCTTGCATTCTTTTTTGCATAATTTGCATGTGCTATTTGATTAATAGCCATTTTGGGAAATGGAAATGAGGTGGAATTTTCCATAGATTGGTGGGAAAATTCATGCATACATATAGTACACTGCATGGACTTCTATTTAAAGCCGAGAAATCCAAAATTGGTCAAGTAGGATGGGACTTTGAGGCTCCATAAGATCTTCTTCCATCACTTTTTGACAAAAATTATAGCACCTAAACTCAATAAATTCCCATTTTGGGGGAAGGAAAATGAGGTGCCTTAGGCATGGATGGATGGGAAAAAACATACATACTGAGAGTATACCATATGGAATTCCCTATGGAATCATTAGATTCATGAAAAGGATGAGTTGAGGAGGTAGTTTGCATCCTCAAAATCCTCTTTCCCACTCTTTTTTGAAAAAAAAAGGTGCTAATCTTAGCTTTTGGGAGCAAAAACAAAGATCATTTAAGTGGCTTCCCATGGAATAATGCACACATACATGAAGTATGGGTATTATCATAGGGAATTAGAAAATCCAAGAAAAACCTATATTAGAACTGGATTAGAAACTTGCTCAAATCTCCCATTCATCATTTTGGTAAGAAAGTAGAAATCTTGGTTTATACCTCCTTTGGTAAGCAAACTAGCATGCAAGAAGGGAGGATTTCGAAATGAAAAAATATGAGTAAGTATCTTCATATATTAATTTATGAGGTTATTGAGAGAAACTTATGATTTAGTTGATGGAAGAATGCCTTTGGGCACTTCAAAAATCACATTTCCACTCTTTTTTCTAGCACCTCCACCATTTCACTAGTTTGGCATGTCATACTTGTAGAGGCCATAAGTTGGTCTAGGAAAATCCAAATTGGATGTGCTATGAATTTTTTGAACAGAACAAGATATATATTCATTTTATTAAAAGAAAATTTGGAAATTATGTATTTTTCTAGGTTTGTGCAGGTTTGCAAGTTCTAACAATTTTTTATAACTACCTTCTGAAAGCACTATCTTACAAACCAAGAAGGCATTTCAAATAATTTCACTTCAACCACTTAAACATGATGTATATTGTATTTTATGATTATTTTAAGGTCCTAAAAAAAATTTTGCAAGTCTTAAGATGGATTACAGATGTACTTTTTTGGTATATTTGCATTATTTTGGTAATCATTTGACCATGCTTAATGTTTTGAGAAGTGATCTGATGTCGTCAAGCACTTCAAATTTTGCTTTGGGATCTGGAGAGGAAAATACATATGTCTCAAAGCTCATAAAAAAGGCTTGGATACATGCAGTTCTGACATCAAACCATTCAAGGATGTATGGCTTACATTTCTAGGCATTATAGTTTATGTTTGGGCATGTTTTGTATATATGTGCATGGATATATGATTGGAATGCATACATCAAATTTGGTCATTGTTTTAAGTCTAAAGGATCGACAAACTTACTAGGAATACACTTTTTGATGGTTTGTTCGAAAGATGATTGTAGAAAGTACAAACTTATGCAACAAAGATGTTGTTGCTAACATTTTATGTTTTTGCAGGTTATGGAGTTCATATATGAGTATATGCTTGTATGCCACAGGTTTGCCAAGCCCTATGCTATAGTGAATGGTCTATGTGTCATTGGCTCACAAGGCCTTATCCTTGATTCTATGGTTAAAAAATTTTTGGAACTCCATTTCCTTGGGGAAATGTTATCAAAATGTTTCCCATCTCATGGCATTATATACACACTTATCTTTAGGTAAGAATTTTATGGCATGGGAACATGCATGCACTGCAAACATCAATAAGGTGTAAGAATGCTTGTTAGCATGAACTTGATGGGCTTAGGACCATAAAAACATCATAGATTATGCAAATTCATTAGTAATTGGATCCCTACACATAATCCTTATGGATTTAGACCATAGCATTGCGAAGGGGAAGGAGTTGCATAGAGGATCACTAGAGACTATGGGGTATCATGAGGAATACCCAAAGAGTGACTAGTTTCACTAATGAACGTCACTTGAGTAAGTGGTGAAGCATTTCTGCTAAACTACAAAGGAAAGCAATTAGATGGGATCATAGATATGGGTTTCATGAGACAGCATTGAAGTTTGGGCACTAGTTCTTTGATTTAGAGCATAGATCCCTTAGTGAGGAATATTTGGGGCACCCAAAATATACATATTTGTCGAGATCTAGAGAGAGGTACCTAGACTTAGTCTCAGTACCTAGGAACAAGTTAGTTTGGAATAGAAAGGGATATCCATTGCCACATGTTGAATAGAACCAAACTACACTAGTTCAAGGATATGGGATTCATTTGATTACACCTGTATGAGTTGAGGACATGTGGTTCATTAGACTCCACCTACATATCCCATATATATATATATATATATATATATATATATATATATATATACCATGAATTGGAAGAAGGTTCCATTGGTATGGGATGGTGGAAATGACTTCCCTTTGAGCACTCTTCTTCTATGACCAAGTCAAAAAGGATTCATCATTCATGGGGGCATTTCTCACTAGATCAGAGGAGAGCTCTTAATAGACATATTCTTCCACTAGAGTATGTATGAGTGATTTTATCTCCATTGATATCACATACTCACTTTATAGTTTTGAGGAAGGATAATTCCATTAGTGTGGATGGGTCATATAGATCCATGCACAGAGGGTGATTGGCAGAGCTAGTTTCTTTAGTATAAATACATATCTGGTCATTATGGTATCGTGTCATATCATTGCTGACCATTTTAGCAGAGGGCTTTGATCCTAAGAAGTAATTTATTTTCTAACTCTTCACCACATATACCTTCATTATTATGGGATGTTTTTTCTCCATCTTCATAGGAATCTATGTAGTGAAGGACTATGTATTAGTTCATGGAAGAGAGGAGCAAATGAATTCATAAAAATTCTCTTTTAAGGGAAGGAGAAAGTGGGATTTAGATGAGAGATCGAGGAGAGATCTCACTTTAACTTAGATGTCTCACTTTAGCTCCTACTCCTTGAAAGAGAAAGAGGAAAGGAAAACATAATTTCTTCATAGAAGAATAATAGAGTATGTTTTCCTTTAAGTAGAAGAGGTTTTTAAAACATCTCTTAGTCTGTATTTTAAAAGGAATTCATTTACTCTACATTTCAATATATTTTGATTCACATGGGAGTTTGATCTCCACTATTTTGGAAGGAAAAAATATGGAGAAATCATGTACTTGTTCTCATTTATGAATGAGTTGAGTAATTGGATTCAATAGAATCTCTTTCAAGAGAAAGGGAAAAATGGAATAGATTCCAGTACTAGAGCTCTTTTCCTTAGAGGAGATTGGAGAGAGAGAGAGAGAGAGTTTCACTTTCTCATTTTTAGATTGTCTGGATAGGAGTGATATGCTTCTATCAAACGCAATTAGCAAATTAGAAAATCAATTGTTAGATTGAGTCAAACATGGAGACTCTAGAGAGAAGAAGTTACATTTATTTTGAGTGATGATCTTTGACTAGGTGAGATGTTCTAGTTATTGACATTAGTCAGAGTGGGAGTAGACTTATGACTCCTCTCTTTAGAAATTTCCAAGTTGCAAAAACATAACCTCTATATCAATGATCACATGCATGTACATAAGCAATATCCATAGAAGCGTACATAGTGTGTGTGTGTGTGTGTGTGCTCACTATATGCAATAAAATGGCATTGAAAAGCTGAATTTACAGCACAAACACAATCCAACAACACTCTATCTCCAAGATTGATCTTTAAACTAATCTTTCCATGTGTGGTCGAAATTGTCCAAAGCTACAAAAATAACTTCTAATTTTCCCCAATTTTTTATCCAAATAAACTCTCAAAACACCGATGGAGAGATCCCATGAAGACACTTAGAAGGCTCCAAAATAACTTTAACATTAATTGCCTTCAGTCCTACAATCACCAAGTAACTAGGGCTTAATGGTAGGAAAACCTATTGTTAAGTGGTCCTTGGGGGGAACACTACCGGAATGGGTGACCTCCCCAAAAGTGATGGTGCTTCCTTGATTGTTGAAGTTTGTCCTCATGTGCAACCGATGGTGCCAATGGTTTTGACGACTTGGATGACAAGATATGCCAACGTCTATGTCTTGGTCATTGCCTTACCTTTTTCTTCAAATAGTTATTATACTAATGAAGTGGTGCGATGGCGATGCACCACAATGGATTCCCCTTCATGAGGGCTTCACGATGATACCCTCATAGTAAAAAGACCAGCTCCAAATGCGGCACACAATACTCCGCACGAGATCTATGGAATATACAAAAAACCACACAGTTCACGTAATTGCTAGGTTTCACAAATGGGGCCAAACTTAGAGTCAATGTCTAACCACAACATAGTATGTTTTATTACATAATATATACAAAAGGTGTCTGATAGCCATTTGGCCTTTCACATGGATACTAATGATAACAAGAAACCCTATCCAAAACAATTTCCATTCGAAGGTTAAGCCTTGGGAGGCCTTCATGAGTAAATAGTCGGGCAACCACTACAACTATAGCCTAGTTGATAGCTTAGGCCTCAACCCAACGTGTAGTGTAACCAATGAAAGCCAAAATATAGCAATTATGGGTAGACATGGTGGTTGGAGTGATAGGTCCAACAAAATCTAAACCCCACTTATGGAATGGTTAAAATATCATAACAAGTTGTAGAGGAAAACATTGAGAAGGCAAAGGTTGGTTGGTATATTGATAAGGATCGCAACTAGTGAGATACTTACAAAGGTGCATCATAGGCCACTAAAGACCTCTGTAAATTTTTTTTAAGAGTAAGCTCAATAGACAAATATCCACCAATCAGATGAGTATGTGCCAAGTTCAGGACTGAATGAACTTCATGTCAGAGAACACATTGTAGTCAAGCACTAAAAGGGTCTTGATAATAGAGTTTTCCCACAAATATACAAAAAGATTTGCTATATTGAGTTAATTTCTTTTGAGCTATGATGGGTAAGGTTTTTGGTGGGATTTTGATAGGGAGAAATTAGAACAAAGTATCATAATATCACTCAATAATATCCCACTGAAACAAAGGTGGATTGGGTTGCACATTATAATGGCAGGTCATGAATCATCGATGCTGATGGGAGCTTCACCCAAATCAAGTCATGATGCAATGATATGAGTAGAACCTAGTTGGCAGACAACATCGTAACCGAATTCTTGAAGGAGAAAAGCCCAATGAGGTAAATGAACAATTGAATATGTTATTGAATTAAATATGTCAAAGGAGAATGATCAACATGGAAAGTAAATTTTTGGCTTGATACATAATATCAAAAGTTGTTAATAGAGTAAATAAGTCCCAAGCACTCTCTTTCAATGACCGAATAGTTCTTCTCAATCGGAGCAAGTCATCGACTAGCATAATATAATGGTAAGAACCATTTATTAGAGATTTGCATCAAGATGATTCCAATGTCAACATCTAAGGCATCTACAAACACATCAAAGGGTTGGTATTAGTTCAGTGCCTACAATATGGGGGATTATGTTGATAAGTTCTTCAAATGGGTGTATGCGATTTGACACTCCATTATTGAGTGAAATTTTGTAGGAGATACATTCACCAACCTATTAATAGGAGCAACTAAGTGGGCCAAAATTCTTAAATGGTGATAGTGCCATTGAATTTTTCCAAGAACCCTGAGAACTTCTCTTGGAGATTTAGGAGAAGGTGCTTCGAGAATGATTTTAACTTTATCTGGGTCAACTTGGATATTTTTTAGAGATAATGTGTCTTAGGAGTTAAGCACAAGAGACAAAAAAAAAGATTTGGAAGGGTTAAGGCAAAGTCGATATTCTTTGCACTTAAGGAAGCACAACTACAAGTGCTCCAAATCGTTAGTTTACATGAGCACCAAAAACAAAAAATTTATCCAAGAAGACACACATAAAACTAGTTAAGTAAGGAGAAAAAATGTTTTGCATACAACATTGGAATGTGCTAGGAGCATGGAGGAGACCAAACCACATAGCTATAATGTGTAAACACCCTAGTTGGTAATAAACATTGTTTTGGGTATATTCGATTCAACCATTCGGAACTTATTGTATCCACTAAACTCATCCAAAAATGAATAAGCTTCTTTTCCAACAACTTCATCTAGTATACTATCCAAGAAAGGGATAGGGAAAAGATTAGAGACGGTGGAAGCATTTAGCTTGTGATAATCCACACATATACAGAGTTATTTATTCTTTTTAGAGACAATGACTATGGAACAAATCCATTCGGCATGGTTAATAGGAACAATGAAACCAACTTTCAATAGTTCATCAAGTAATTCTTGCTTAACTTGTTTTGCATAGTAGGGGTTCATGTGATAACTTTTTTGTTTAACAAAAGAGGTATTAGTTTAAGGATAAATCTATGCTAGGAGATATATGGATCAAGGCCTCACATATCTTGATAATCCGAGGCAAAAACATCAAAAAACTATCGGAGTAAGTCAAGCAATGATAGTTGAAGTTCCTCTATGAGAGTAGCACACAACTTTACCTGCTTAGGTTTATCGAAACCTCCTAATTCATAAACCATGATTTGGTCCTTCTGAACATAGAGATGTCTATCTTTAAGTAAAGCTCTCAACTAGTAATGATCCACTTAAGTATTAGGTGCAGATTACGATATGCATTTCGGTTCAATTTTCAGTCTCAATTCCTGTGTGGTGCTAAGTGTGCCATTATGTGGCGCTCATTGCTCGTATAGGAAAAGCACTAGGTGTCCATTGATATAAGATATTTTGTAAGTCAACAGTTTCTAAGGACAACATCCTTGTTGGCCTCCAAAAAAGCGGTTTCTCCATTATTAATGAGGCCTTCTAATATATGGATAGGTTCAATCAATTTTGGAAAATGGTGGCACTCATAGGGTGCCAAGTCATCCAAAGGGATTACATATTTAGATTATTAAACCCATTGTGCATCACTTTTTCCTATCGCAATTATGGTCACCCAAAAAGGAGGCTATAGTCAAGACTAGAATTAGGTAGTCTCAGGACCATAAAATTCATATAAAATGTAGCTCCCTATTATAGGGAAATAGGAATATCGCTAATTAATCCAATCAGATGCACCCGAGATTGATCAATAATTTGCATAAAGAACTTCACTATTTCAATCTTCATCCATCCCATAGTACAGTACACAGAGCTTTGGTCGCGATTTTGGCACCGGAGCCTCCATCAATCAATACCTTAGAGATACT
Source organism: Ceratopteris richardii (assembly GCA_020310875.1). NCBI lineage: Eukaryota > Viridiplantae > Streptophyta > Polypodiopsida > Polypodiales > Pteridaceae > Ceratopteris > Ceratopteris richardii. The sequence goes on from CM035409.1 coordinate 197,648,643, forward strand.
CTTGTTTTTATTTAAAAAACTAATGAATGGGATGATATGATCAATTGTCATATCAGGTTCTAGTTGGATCATTGAAGTCATTGTTTTTTGTTGAAAATGTTATTCAAATTGTTTCGGAATCCCAAGAACTAAAGTGAGACGTAATTGTCCCAGTGGCAAGGTGATTGATGCTTATGCTAATATTTCCCAAATATTGAGTGTGGTAAATTATTTTTCTTTTGAAGATCGTATGGTATCCTATTGATTGTTTTTTATTGGTATATGGTTGTTGCTCAAAGCTTGTTTTGTAATAGGTACATGCTTAGGAAAAATAAGTGCATTTTACCTAGCCCAAGTAGCTTCCTTTATATCCATCCATTGTTATTCTTTAAATCCAAACTCAAAACCTGCTAGTAGCTACCGTTGGTTGTAATGAATTCCCTAACCTTGTCTGGACTGCATGTCAAATGTCTTTCATTGCAATGCTAATATGATCTCCTCTTCTAGCAGATTCAAAGAGAAATAGTAATACTTGCATCATGGTTGACACGGGAGGCACTAGTTCACGGGCAGGGACAAGTCAAACCAGAGTTAGTATGAAAAACCTACCTATTGAAGTGCCACCCACTCAACAACATGTAGAGTTGAGCCACCTCCAACAAATACCAATTCTGGATGCACGTACAGGACTTATGGAGAAGGTTAGGAGTCATTCTCATTGGTTCAATGGGATGCTGGGGCAACTAGGAGATGCAACATACGTATGGGAGTCTGTGTGAATTTGGTAATGTGTGGGGACGGTTTCAATTTTTTTCAAAAGAATTCGAGACTCTCCAGAACACCCCAAAACTACAGGCAATTTGGCAACATGCAAGGTTAACTGAATATTTCAAGGCACCCATACCAAAGCCAGACTTCCAATGATGCTATTATTTAGTGTCCACCCTAAAAGCTAGCACTGTGAAAGATAAACCAGGTATCTTTGTATGATAAAAACTCTTTTGCTCCTCTACTATCTCGATCAGCGTCTTTGAGCACACACACAGAGACATGTCCATTGTACCTCCCAGCTGCGTCCGAGCTGCTATCCTTTACTCTCTCAAGAGTCACTCACATAAGAATGCCATGTGTCAAATGTGCCAAATCATTTAAGAAGTTGTGCATCCATGATATGACATTTCCTTCCCCTTGAAAGCATTTTCATCCTTGAAAATATAGATGAAATGTCCGTAATGGTAGAAGAAAGTGCTCGGACTCCCCTGAACCCCAAGTACTCTATGTACATGGTCATTTCTGTGTGTGTTGTTTCCCCGTATCCTTCCCTCTAAGAAGTCTCATGTGAGATCATCCCAAAGGTGGCAAACCGTCTGAGTGGTGCCTACTATCTCCCATGTACACTCCACCTCCAAACTATCACTCCCATAACATATAATATCACCAAAATGACCTAAGTCCATATTATGTATCCTCTATGGAGTAATAATATGAAAAACAAGTGCAAAGTGTCAAGCTTATAGGCTTGACCATACAATAATGGAGATAATAAACCATAGAATCCTCTAAAATATAGAACAAAGTCCCATAACAAGTGACTTCAAACCCATCTAAGACTAAATGATAGATTGCCCTCATACCACTCTAGCTCTTCCTAACCTTGATTGTACTCACAAGTAATAGTTTAACCTAACTACCCTGTGAACTATGCAAATCCATCATCTAGCTCATGGTAGTGAAATGCAATCTGTACATTTCACCAACCAAGAAGTATGTGGTTTTTCATCCATTACCTTTGGACTAAGTTCTATTGGAAGAGCATCTATTGGCACTTGTGCAAACTCTAAAATATATTCTCTTTCCAGTAGTTAGCCATATGAATGCAAAAGCATTCCCTTTGAGATTTAGATAATACCTAAGTACCCATCATCCTAATTGATGTTAACTCATCATACTCATGATGTAACACCAACTAAGAGTTTGGTAACCTAATAGATTAGATATATCTGTATCTCCTAGAAACTCTAAAGAGAAGAGACATAACTCTACTCCCAATTTAACTAATGTCAATAACTAGATCATCTCATCTAGTCAGAGACCATCACTGGAGTAACATAATTGCTCCTCTCTAGAGTCTCCATGTGAGACTCAATCTAATCATCATGACTAACTGATCTCCCTCTTGTCTTTGATAGAAGAGTGCCACTTCTATCTAGACAGCCTAAAAGTGAGAAAGTAAAACTCTCTCTCTCTCTCTCTATTCAATCTCTTCTAAGGAAAAGAGCTTTAGCAGTGGAACCTATTCCACTTTCCCTTTCCCTTTGAAAGAGATTCTGTTGAATCCATTTACTCTGCTCATAACTGAGAACATGCACATAAGTTCTCCATGTTTTCCTTCAAAACTAGTGGAGAAAGAGACTTCCATGTGAAGGAAAATTACATTGAAAAGTAGAGTAAATGAATTCCTTTTGAAATAAAGACTAAGAGATGTTTCCCAAACACCTCTTCTATCTAAAGGAAAACATAATATATTCTTCTCCCATGAAGAAATGATGTTTTCCTTTCCTTATTTCTCTCTCAAAGAGTAGGAGCTAAAGTGAGAGAAGTGAACTAAAGTGAGATCTCTCATGGATCTCTGAGCTGATTCCCACTTTCTCCTTTCCTTAAAAGAGGAACTCATGAATTTATTTAGTCCTCTCTTCCATAACTAACGAACACATATTCCTATGAAAATGGAGAATAAATCTCCCCTGACTAATGAAAGTGTATACAATGAAGAGTGGAGAAAATAAATTCCTAATAAGGGTCAAAGCCCTCTCCTAAATGGTCAGCAATGATATGACATGATATCATAAACACATGTGTATCCATACCAAAGAGCTATCTATGCTAACCATACTCTATGGATGGATCTATACGATCCATTCAAACTAATGGAATTATCCTTCCTGAAACCCACAACATGAGTATGTGATATCCATGGTGATAAAATCACCTACCACATTCTCTACTGGAAGAATAAATCTTCCCTAAACTATGAAGGATAACTCCCAATCCTAAGGAGATATCTACCAAGAGCTCTCCTCTGATCTAGTGAGACATGATGCCATGAATGATGAGTCCTTTTCTCCCTGGCCATAGAAGAAGAATGCTCAAAGGGAAGTCGTTTCCACCGTTCCATACCAGTGGAACCTTCTTCCAATCCATAGTGTCATATCTACACTAAACCGAATATATAATCCATATACATGTAATGGAATATATAGGTGGACTCTAATGAATCCCATATCCTACAATCATGTCAGTGGACTCAAATGAGTCCCATGTCCTCGAACTAGTTAGTTTGGTTCTAGTCAATATGTGACAATGGATATCCCTTTCTATTCCAAACCAACTTGTTCCTAGGTACCCAGACTGAGTCTAAGTACCTCTCTGTAGATCCCAACGTACATATATGTATTGGGTACCCCATCTACTTCTGACTAAGGGATCTATTCTCTAAATCATAGAGCTAGTGCCATACCTATGGTCTTCCTAACTATCACTCGAATCATATGAGCACCCGTCGATGTTGTTTCATGAAACCCATCGTTGTGATCCCATCTAATTGGTTTCCTAAGTAGTGTAGCAGAAATGCTTCACTAGTTTCTCAAGTGATGTGCATGAGTGAAACTAGTCACTCTTTGGGTATTCCTAATAATACCCCATAGTCTCCTAATCACACTATGAGACTCTTGTAAAGATAAGTAAATCTTCACTACATTGGAGAGTATCATATATGTATCTCCCGTTCCTGTCTGCAACTTACTAAAACCTATAGGATTTCTTGTGCACATTACTACTGGTGAAGGTGTAGCTGCTTCCCTTAGCAATCCTATGGTCTAAATCCATAAGGATTATGTGTAGGGATCCTGTTACTACTGAAGTTGCCTTATGTATACTACTATGATGGTCCTAAGTCCATCAAATACATGCTTATAAGCATGCCTAGGTCTTATTGTTGTTTGCAGAAAGGCATGTTACCATGCCATAACATTCTTACCTAAAGGCAAGTGCGTATATAACGCCATGCGGTAGGAAAAATTTCGACAGCATTTCCCAGGAAATGGAATCCCAAAAAAAATTAACCATAAGCTCAGTGGCACACAGGCCACCCAACAACATAGGGCTTAACAAGCCCATGGCATGCACGCCATAAACTTATATATAGACTCCATAACCTGCAAAACATAAAAACAAATGCTAGCAACAATTCTTTGTGCTGCATAGCCATGTAGTTTCTGCAATCCTCTTTCCTGCAAACAATCCAAAGTGTACTTCTCGCCTATTGATCCATACTTTTAGAATTTAAACAATGATCAATATTTGATGTATGCAATCCAATGTATGCATGTACATACAGAACATGCCATAACATAAAGTAAAATGCATGAAGCATAAAGCATACATCCCTGAATAGTTTTGGTTTAGGAATTGCATGCATCCAATCCTTCTCACCGATCTTTGAGACCTCTGCACCTTCCTCCTCAGATCCTAATATAAGCTTTGAAGTGTCCAAAAACATCGGATCACTTCCCAAAACATAAAGCATGATTAGGTGATTACTAAAATAATGCAAATTTAGTCAAAAAATGCATTTTTAATCCTTCTTTAGATCTACAAAAACCACTTTAGGACCTGCAAATGATCATAAACTGAAATATGTAGCATGTGCAAAGAGCTTGAATTGAAATCACTTCAATCGCCTTCCCGGTTTGTAAGATATGGCTCCCGGAAGGTAGTCACCAAAAACTGTTCAGACTTTGCAGACCTGTTCAGACATACAAAAATTCTTATTTTCCAAAATTTCTTTTCATAACCTGAAATTAGACATTGTGCACTTCGAAACGAGACATAGCACGTCCAATTTGGAGTTTTCTAGCCCAAGATATGGCCATTCCAAGTGGGACATGTTAAACTAGTGGACTGTTGGAGGGGCTGGAAAAAGTGTGGAAATGTGATTTTTGAGGTGCCCCAAAGCATTCTTCCATCAAGAAAATCCTAAAATTCTCTCCATAAACTCCGAGAGTGGTATATGAAGATGCTTGGGCTTATTTTCACCTTTCCAAATCCTCCCTTCATGCATGCCAATTCACTCCCCAAAGGAGGCCTAAATCAAGATTTTTAATTTCATGTAAAAACTTAAATGGGAGCTCTTAGATAGCTTCTAATCCACTCTAAATGTGGATTTCTCTTGAATTTTCTAGTTCTTAATGTTAATATATACACCATACTTCATGTATGTATACAATAATCCATGGGAAGCCTTTTAAATGATCTTTATTCTTGCTCCGAAAAGTGGAGTTCGGCTAAAATTAACACCTGAAATTTTTTCCAAAAAGTCCGGGAAGGGGGTTTTTGAGGAAGTAAAATTCCTGCTTAACTTATTACTTTGATGAATCTAATGATTCCATTAGAAATTCTATGCACCATAATCTCAGTACTTATACTTTTTCCCATCCATCCATAACTACCGCACCTCTTTTTCCCTCTTCCAAAATGGGAATTTCTTAGATTCAGGTGCTGAAATTTTTCTCAAACTATGGTGGAAGGGGGTTTTGTGGAGCTTCAAACTCCCATCATACTGAGGTATATTTTGGATTTCTTGATTGTATATGGAAGTTAATACACTAGACTATAGATGTGCATGATTTTCCCTACTAAACTAAGAAAAATCCCACTTCATTTCCCTTTCCCAAAATGGCTACTAGTAAAAAAATAGCTCCTGCAATTTTATGTAAAAATCATGAAAGTGAGCTATTTTGAAGGCACCTAAAGCTTATGCTTTCTTCTATGATGGAGGAAATCTTGACCTAACGTGAGAGTATATATCTCATACTCTCCATAAACATGATTTTCCCCAAAGGGTTTGACGCTCAAGCCCTTCCTTGTCCTTCTGAGAGAATCGGACCCTTTCAAAATTGAAATAATAATACTTGTACATAGGTAGTTCATCTCCACATAGCTCTGATATATTATGAACATCTTTTTTCCACATGATTGAGATGCTTCTCCCATCTCCTTCCTTCCCGATATCTTTTGTTGATAAAAACTCTAGCCGCTTTTCGAAAAAGAAACACATGATGCTCATAAATATAATTTTCCACAAATAGATATATTCCCAATGACTTGAGAAAGTGTTCGACATATCTTGAGGGAAGGAGAAAAAAGGATTCATTTCTCCTTCTCCTCTAATTCTAAGACATCAGCTCAAGAGCGCCAGCTCTGAATTCAAATATAATATTAAATGCACTTAACATGCACGGCATGCATGTATCCTCAGAGAAAGATCCTCTGATACATGACAACATGAAGAATAGAAAGTTATTGAAGTTAACTGATATGGCAGTCCTTATACCTAATGTGTCCATCCCTCTCCGACAATGCATGCAACACTTTGCGTTTCTAGGACAAGACAGATTCACTCGGCCACACAAGAGAATCTGGTTCAGTCTTTATCTAGAAGAGACAGGCTCATTAATTATTAATCTTCCTGTGTGGATTATGGAGCAGTTATAGGAGCCTAATAAAAAATGGTCTAGGAAGCTAGTGGTGAATGGTTATTGTGCATTTACTCGTATAATATATAGGTGTCTATCATATGATATGTCTATCGATCGCGCACTAACTTGGTCACAATTATAGCTATTTAAATGACACAAACCTTCAGCACACCAATCCAAGAGAATGAGGGGCACTATTCCATGTGTCCAAACACGAGAAGTTCTTACAACCGCGGAGATCTCACCATGAGGGGAAGCCATAGTGCAAGCAGCTCCTTCTGCACCCCTTGTACCTTCAGAGTTTGAATTCGGTACCACTAGAGACATTAAAGGGATGAGTACCTTTGATTTTGAATCTTTTATGCAGACCACTCAACAATCGGATGTAGAGTTCTTTTTCGATATGGAAGGACCTTGCACATCCACACAGAGAAGGGGTAAATCAACAGAAGGCCGCCATGCCCACTTGGAAGATGAACAACAAAGGACCCTATCTTAGCTATTAGAATGGCCAGAGGGGGAAGAAGAAGAAGAAGAAGGAGAAGAGGAAGAAACTACCGAAGCCCTAGCTCATACTACATAACTCCGTAGATTATACCAGATCATGGAAAGGATGAGAGCTCAATAGTTACTTTCTGAACAAAGCAATAGAGTGCTCATGGCCCAGCTCTTGGAAGAGGTTGGTGTCGACTCCAAAACCAGTGAAACTCTCCTACTGCTCTTCGAAACATATGGTGTAGTGGAAGTTTTATTATCCACATTGCAAAGGCCTCTCATCCAATATGATCTGCGCATATTCCAAACACGGCCAAGGGCAGGCAAAAACATTTAGATCCCCATCACCACTATGCAAGCAAGTACCACAACAATCAAACCAATCAACACAACATCCCAAGCAGTTGGAACTCTTGGTGCTCATCCATGAAGATACAACCAAGCCACTACATCCAACACCTCCACCATCATCTCCTTGAACTGAAGTTGTAAATATTATTCCTACCATCGATACCCAAGAACAACCCTTCTTCTTTCGTAGCCCCACTTCTAGTTCAACCCTATTTTCTTCTTTTAAAAATCCCTTGTATCATACTACCACCATTACATTAGAACCCCTCATTGATCCTGTCGTAGGACATCCTGCCTCTACAACCTCAGTCATAGGGCACCCAGACATGAGATTCACTTTTGATTCACTTTTCTAGGATTCCCTATCTCCAAACCTCCTTCCATGGCATTCCCAACTCCAAGCTCTTACTTTCTACCCTCTATCCCACCAGTCCTTTGACCTACCCATGCCTTTCTTTCTGGATTGTTTCAACCCAACACCCAAACCTCGTTGTCGGTCCCATCCCAACACCAACACCACAATTATTCACCACCACCTCACACACACCACCAACCATTCCATTGTATATGGTAGATGAAGTAATTCGATGGCGTGCACCACACTGGACTCTCCTTCTCAAGAGCTCCACGACGATATGCTCAAAGTACATAACCGAGCTCTGGTCGCCACACACAGTACTACGCACAGATGTTGTAGAATACGCAGAAAACGCAGTACACAGGGAGCACGAAGACAGACTTCTTAGGTTTTACAAATGCGGTCAAACTTACAGTCTGTGACTGACCAGGCCACTATATGTTTTATTAAAGAACATATACAAAGAAGTGTCCGGTGGCCATTTGGCCTTTCACATGGACACTAACGGTAACAATCTCCCACTAAAGGCCAATATGGCCAGAGTAACTATGGGAGAAAAAAGAAAGAATGATAAAGAATACCTGAGTGTAAGTATACAAACTATACCTCCCACCTGATGGGCATGTTACACAGTATACAAGTGACTGTGTAAGATCAAGAATCAAGTAACCCCCATCAAGTGACAACAGTGTCGAAAGCTATCCTGTGGTAGAGCTTTAGTCAAAGCATCTGCAGCATTATCTCGAGTGTGAACCTTCTCAAGAATAATGCTCTCAGTGGCTAAGCAATCTCTAATGAAGTGATACCTCACCTCAATGTGCTTGGTCTTTGCATGATAGACCGGATTCTTAGCCAAAGCAATGGCACTCTGACTATCACTGAGCAAGTGAGGTACATGCTGAGGCAAACCCATATCACAAGCAAGACGAGAAAGCCACAATGCTTCCTTACATGCCTCACTTGCTGCAACATACTCTGCTTCTGTGGTGGAAACAGCTGTACATTCTTGAAGACGAGATCTCCAAGAGATAGCACCTCCAGCAAAATGAAAAATGTACCCTGATGTAGACTTACGATTGTCTACACAACCAGCATAGTCAGAATCTGTGTAACCAATAATGGATGCTTTCCCTCTACCTAAGCATAGAAACTTGTCCTTAGTGCCACTCAGATATCTCAAAATCATTTTGACCGCTTCCCAATGTTTCTTGCCAGGATTAGACATATATCTGCTCACAACTCCCACTGCAAATGCAATGTCTGGTCTCGTAGCTACCATAGCATACATGAGACTACCAACAGCAGACTGATAGGGAATTTTGGTCATGAATTCCTTTTCCTCATCTGATTTGGGGCAGTCATCCTTGCTCAATTTCACATATGTGGGTAAAGGTGTACTCAATGCCTTTCCACCCTGCATATTGAATCGATGAAGTACTTTGGATATGTACTCACTTTGAGACAAGTATATGCATCTTTTACTCCTATCACGAGTAATGCGCATGCCAAGAATATGTTTGGCATCCCCCAAATCCTTCATATCAAATGTCTGACTCAACTTCTTTTTGAGAATTGACAAATCATAAGAGGACTTCCCAGCAATCAACATATCATCGACGTAAAGTATCAAGCATATCAAGCTGCCATCAGAACATCTCTTTGTGTAGAGACAATGATCCTCATTGCTCCGAGAATAGCCTTGGGACTTCATAAAAGCATCAAACTTTTGGTACCATTGTCTAGGAGACTGTTTAAGTCCATACAAGCTCTTCTTGAGCTTACAAACTAGACTTTCCTTGCCAGGAACTACATAACCCTCTGGTTGTTCCATATAGATCTCATCTGTAAGATCTCCATGCAAGAAAGCTGTTTTCACATCCATTTGGACTAGCTCTAAGTCCTCCATTGCAACGAATCCAAGCAACATGCGCAAAGTAGTCATCTTGACCACTGGGGAGAAGATTTCCTCAAAATCAACACCATGTTGTTGCTTAAAACCCTTTGCAACAAGTCGTGCTTTATATTTTGGAGAAGCACTATCTGATGTGAATTTCAGCTTATATACCCATTTACATGGTAAAGCTTTCCTTCCCTTTGGCAAAGGTACTAAGTCCCAAGTACCATTCTTGTGAATAGAATCCAACTCACTGTTCATGGCACGCTCCCACTTGACATGATCCTCTGTCTGCATAGCCTCTTTGTAGCAAGAGGGCTCACCGGCATCTGTTAGCATAACAAAATCTAAACCTGGAACATATCTATCAGGTGGATATGAGACACGTGCAGAACGTCTCAATGGTTGCTGAACAGGAACATGTGCAGACTGATCTGAATGGACATTCTCTTGAACATCCCTATGTGCAGCATTTTTATGCATGCTAACCGGAGGACTAGTATCCTCAAACACCACTCTTCTCACTTCAACCTCCTTAATCGGCTGTTTATGCATCTTAGACTCATTAAAAATGACATCACTACTTCTGATCACTGACCGTGTTTCAGGATCCCATAAGCGATATCCAAATTGTCCTTCTCGACCATATCCAAGAAAAATGCATTTCTTTGACTTATGGTCCAACTTCTGTCTAAGATTCTTGGGTATATGAACATATGCTTCACACCCAAAAACTCGAAGATGATCATAATATGGTGGTTTCCCTGTCCATAACTCTTGTGCCACTTTCAGACCTTTGGCAGTACTAGGTGAAAGGTTAATCACATGAACTGCAGTCAATACTGCTTCTGCCCAAAAACCTTGTGAGAGGTTTGCATGATGCAACATAGAGACTACTCTATCTTGAATAGTTCTATTCATCCTCTCAGCTACACCATTCTGTACTGGGGTATAAGGAGCTGTAAACTCTCTACGAATCCCTCTACACTGATAGAAAAGGCTGAATTCATGTGAGGTATACTCACCCCCATTATCTGAACGTAAAGCCTTAAGCTTAGTTCCTTTTTCAGTCTCAACTGAAGCAAGCCATTTTCTGAAAGTAGGGAATACATCATCCTTCGATTTGATAGGATATACCCAGACTTTTCTAGTAGCATCATCTATGAAAGTAACAAAGTAAAGAGAACCACCTAAGGACCTAGTGGGCATAGGACCACACACATCTGTATGAACAAGATCTAAAGGCTGAATTGAAGAGTCAATGTGCGTTTTATGCACATTTCTGGTTTGCTTTCCATATTGACAATGCTCACAAAATGAAAAATCAGAGAAAGATAACACAGGTAAGTAGCCAGAACGAGAAAGATTTTCCATTCCACTACGAGATATATGGCCCAAACGACCATGCCAAATACAAGCCATAGGCTGTTCAGTAACAGCTAACAAGTGTTCTTTCTGTGATACAAATAAAGGGTAAAGTGAGCCAACTTTCCTTCCTTTTGCAATAACCATATTGCCCTTTGATATACGAAAGGACTGAGCATAGAAGACCACCTTGTAACCAAGGTCATCAAGTTGACCAACTGACATCAAACTGCGTGATAACTGAGGTACATGGCGTACATTATGCATAGTAAATTTTGAACCGTCAATGAACTGCACAACCACATCTCCAATCCCCACAACATCACACTGGTAAGAGTCACCAAGTCTCACGGTACCAAGAGACTTTGCTGCATAATTAGAGAACCATTCTCTATGTGGTGTCACATGGAAAGAAGCACCAGAATCTAGCAGCCAGGTGTGCGAAAGAGAATCAGCCATAAGTGCCTCAGATGGCACAGTACTATCAAGTGTCAACACATCAGCATCATCAGAAATAGCATTAATTTCTTCAATCTTCACAGTCGAAGTAGATGGTGCAGGTAACTGTTTAACATGCCCATCAACATTCTGTCCTTTACCTTTAGCATTCTTTAATGCATAACAGTCTTTCTTCATGTGTCCTTTCTTATGACAATAATGGCATTCAATATCCCTCTTCCTTGATTTACTTCTGCTCTTATTCCGTTGACCATTCTTTTCCTTGTTCTTGCTCCTGCCACGTTGTTGATTCTTTCCTTGGTAAGAATCACGAACATTATATGCATCTCCACTCTGAGTGCCAACCATAGATTTTCTACGAATCTCCTCACTCAAGAGTGCTCCACATATGTCATCATAGACGAGTTTACCACCTGGTGCACTATTGCTAATAGCTGTGCAAAATGTATCCCATGATGATGGCAGGGTGCATAACAGCAATACTGCTTTCATTTCATTGTCCATATCCATTTTCTGAGCCTGTAACTGGGAGAATATGGCATCAAACTCATTTAGATGAGCAGCAACACTATCTGTGTCCTTCATACGAAGGTCGTATAATTTTCTCATCAGATATACTTTATTTGATGCCGTCTCTTTTTCATATGTATTGCATAACTTCTTCCAAAGCTCCTCTGCACTTTCACAGTCTAATACTGTAAAGTAAACATTATCTGCTAGGTGCAAGCGAATGGTAGACCTGGCCATTTCATCTAACTCATCCCAATCATCTTCATCCATGTCAGCAGGCTTCTTTGAAATCCCATTTACTGGCTTCCATTGCCTTCTTTGAATCAGCACATCTTTAATCTGATTCTTCCATAGAGCAAAGTTTGTGCCATCAAATTTTCGGATCTCAAAATGGTCTTTGCCCTGCAAGTTATAGCTCCTCCTCGGAACGCTAGCACTAGACCCTGATCCACCGGATGTGCCTGAGACCTCTGATGCCATGATCGTAGAGAACTGAATAGAATGATAATGGAGCTAGAAGAGTCCAAACACCAACAAATAAGTGTATCAAGGAGTAAATCGACCACTATATAGTTGACTAAACCAGAAATCTGGAAAAATTTTGCCAGAGTATCCTCTGCAAAAATTAGCATATGACCAGTGTCAAAGTATCATAAAACTGCAAGTACTAACATGTCTACCTGCATAGTGAATCACTGACTCCACTGCATATAATCAGTTACCCAATAGAAGCCAACTAGGCTTATCGAGCACCTATGAACAACTATCATACATCTCCTATGGCGAGGCTGGGTAAGTCTTCCACCTGCATCACCGAAGAGACCCCGACATCTGGGTGTCTCCCAGTTAAGAAAACCTCACCACGACCCTCTTTATCAAACGTAAAAGGCTTTATGCAAAGAACGTAACCGCTATATCAATGCCCACATGGACGTACATAAGCGGTATCCACAGAAGCGTACATGGTGTGTATGTGCTCAATATATGCAGTAAAATGACACTGAAAGGCTAAATACACAGCCCAAAAAACTAGCCAATAACACCTGCAAGTGTCTGTCAACTCTGATGTTTTAGGCTTTAAAAACCTGCATAAATTTGCAGCGACTGCTCCCACCAAAACTGAAAACCCCTCGAGAAACCTGTAGTTTTACGAGTGTGGCTGAAAATACAGCCCCAAAGGTTGATATTTATTGTCTGAGAAGTACAAGGAACACTCTTCTTGATGTTCTTGGACCTGTGTGAAGAGAACTACGTGCGAAAGTACTCCAAAATGGCTCCAAAAACACCCCAAAATTGCTTCAGAAATAGGCTTTAAAAGCAAAAATGAAGCTTTGAGGGACCAAAACTTGTTCAAGGTAATGCCAACCTTAGTCTTTCCCCTTCTTCAAACACCACAAGAGTGTAGCTTAGTGGCAAGAGATTGCCGCGGTTAAGCGAGCTCTGGGGGGAACAGTACTGGGATGGGTGACCTCCCGGGAAGTACCGGGAACCTCTATATTCCTTGATCGTTGAGGTCCTCCCTCGCGCGCAGCCAACGGCGCCAACGGTGACTTCGGTGACTCGGATGACAAGGTATGCCAAGGTCTATGCCTTGGTCGCCGCCTTAGTCGAAAGCCTTGGAGAAATGCTCAAAGTACATAACCGAGCTCTGGTCGCCACACACAGTACTACGCACAGATGTTGTAGAATACGCAGAAAACGCAGTACACAGGGAGCACGAAGATAGACTTCTTAGGTTTTACAAATGCGGTCGAACTTACAGTCTGTGACTGACCAGGCCACTATATGTTTTATTAAAGAACATATACAAAGAAGTGTCCGGTGGCCATTTGGCCTTTCACATGGACACTAACGGTAACAGTAGACACCACACTCACCCCCATGTCCGATAGCATGGACATTTCGCCACCCATAGAACCTCCCTCTCCCCCCACACTTCCACCATCCCCCATTCCCCCACCGCCAACTTCACCTGCACACACCTCTCTATTAGACATAGCATTCACACTTCCCATTCCCTTGAGTCAGCCATTGTACAAATTGCATCTTCATTTATAAATCATCCATTTGATACTATGCTTCAGTGTATGTTGCAATTAAGGATAGAGTACCATCAGCTAGAGGAACATAACAAGAGATTATAAGCACACTCTACAGAATTACAACAACGCATCATCACACTGGAGGAAGACAATGAGATTCTAAAAATGCAATTTCATATGTTACAGGAAGCCCATAGCACATTGGAAACAAAGTTGCGGAACATAGACCAAGAGGCACTGCAACAAGTTGAAGGTCGTCAATGAACATAGATGGAACGTAACTCTAAACTCTAGTGCAACATGGCACTCTTAAGAAGGCATCTTGCAGTAGCTCACGAGGAGAATAGATGATTACAACTTCAGAATCAAGAAAATCTAGAAGCAGCAATAGAGAGCACCATAGGGGCGACCATAATTCCATCAAAATTTCAAGTTGTGTCTCGAGAGAACATCAAGATTATCCTAGAAGATTATGCTAACTTGCTCGAGGCCCATGACAAGTTATCAAAAGAATTGGATCAACTGCAAAAGCAAAGAAAGTCATATACTACAGTTGTCCCCCAAACCACCATGTCAGCCTCTTCAACTATTACTAACTCCCAAGCACTAAAGGAACTCCAAAACCAAGACACCGAATTGCAAGCAAGGTTTTTACAATATGAAAGACCACCATTCCCATTGGAGGCCCCCACAAAAGAAGAAATTGTATCCATTCTAGTGGAATAAACATTTGAAGATGACTACGATCCGGAACCCATTCCTGGTGGATGAAGAACAGAAGAAGGCCAAGTTACATTTGAAGCTCCACGACCCCCTTGGTTAAAACAAGTGGAAGACATTGGGTGCACTCATGAAGATCGCACGGTGGTGCAAAATTAGGCAATGCAAATCATAGAAAAAACGATGCTGCAATCCAGCTATTTTCAACAATTGGCACCTAGGCGAGTCATCACGACATCTGAACTTAATTACAGGCCATATTTTGTAATTCTAGTTGATTATAATGCAGATATTAACACAGTCATGAGGAAGATGCCCACATTTGCAATGCAATTTCAGTCAAAGGACTTACCACCGAAAGCACAGAAATGTAAGATTCATCAACTGACCTAGCGACAAAAACTCTTAGAGACTTACCCAGAAATGTTGTGCATGTGAAACCATGCACCCTTACATCTTATTTACAACCCATGTTATGGTCCTATTCCTAGGTGTAGATCATGGAAAGCAATTAACATCAGAGTACATAATATTGCATAGTGCAAGGAATGGCTTAACTACCCATACATTTTGCCACCGCAGGGACCACCTTCAATTGCTTATATGATGGCCACTATATGCCACTGGATCCCTCGGTTGAAGCAAATGCCAAATGTCACGATGCAATGATGCTAAAGATTTTGGATATGATGCAGATTGTTCTTAAGACTTTCTATTATACACAAGCACTACAAGTAGCTCTACTGCACTTCACAAATGGAAACTATGATTTGGTGTATGACATGAGCACTACTCCAACCATTAGATTAGCATATGCATGGCACGCCCGTATCAAATACCTCCCAACTTGTTACAAACAAACCTTTGAAGATATGTTCACTGCAGGCTTTTGGGAGTATCACTTTGAAGTGTTTGCACCAAAACCAACACACTTGCTTCACTTATTTGCATGTGAGCAGGTTATGTATTTAGAGTACTATAAGACACCACAATCGAATATCCCAAGTGCCATCAATTAGGATGCATTGCAAGCTAATCTGGCAAGAGGATTAAGACTCAACGAACACGAGTTGGCCACTAATGTTGTCCTGTATTAAATTGACCACCCTACAGAACAGAGGTCTATCAGGGGCAATTGATGATAGCGAGGGGGGAGTGTTGGCCTACAATCAATGAAGAGACAGAGAAGTCAAGTACAATCCGGTACAAAAGAGGTCGATTCATTTTTTCGATAGCTTATTTCTAATAAAAAGTAATTCTCATCACTACACAAACATTGTAAATACCGTTTTTGGTATATTAAACTCCATTTTGATCAAGTCGAGGAGTCCTAAAGCTTGAGAACTATTAGAAGACCTATGTATCGAATTTCATAATTTTTAGACTCCGTTTGAGCCCTCAAATAAGCAATGGAACCTAATTTTTAACTAGGCCAAACACTAGGTCTGGACAGGGCCAGAAGCTAGAGAGCTCATTTTTGGGGTTAGCTTAGAGTTTTGAGCTATTGTAAGAGATTTCTTGAGTAATGAAACGCACTCCATTGTTCATCTTTTTGTTCTTGCCTTGTGTGCGCATGTGTGTGTATGTGTGTGCATGCTTTGTGTGTATCTCACTCACACACTTGTGCCTTAACTTGCTCATAGTCTTCATACTAGTCCTCATGTCTCCATGGATTGACATTAATGAGGTGGATCTACTCACGTTGGTACTTACCATTGTGCGAGAATGACACCACCTGCACACCTTATCTTTGGTCTGCAAGAGTCACTGTGAAAAAGGCTTTCTTTGTCATTTCTAAGCCTAATGAGATCATAGTGTAGTGGGCCATTAGATTAATGCCCAATCCTCCATTGATAATTACTCTTGCAAAATTCTTGCCACCGATGGTCAAGGTGACCATTGGGCTTCTTGAGTCAATAGTAGGCGTCTTACCTGGCATGATCATATTGGTCTATACATGCCTGCCACTAATTCTGATCTCCGGGGATGGAGGACAGAATGTTTCAATTATCCCAAAAAAATCAGTCCTAAAATACATCTTTGAAAGCTCATATAGAGATACATGCTTATAGTGTCCTTAAGAAGATTCTTTGTGTCAATGATAGTAGAATCCGAGTCTAGCTCTTCTGATACCCTATGCAGTTCCTTCACTATGTCCTTGTAGGCTTGTTGGAGTTAGACGTCTGTGGAAGCACGCGAACAGCACGAGGAAGAAGAAGAAGCTTGGAGCACAACACACAATACTGAATGTATTACCACTAGAATGTACAAAGATAAGCAACCCGTTAGGGCTATAGGCCTATATACAAGTCGGGGGAAAAAAACCTCCCAAAGAGGGAAAAAAATGCCCCGACGGTCCTAGTGTGTTTACACACATCACTACCTAAATATAACAACAAATTCCCCATAGGAGTGATGCGATGAACAAGGAGCTAGCAGTCATGTATAAGGAAGTGCCAAGCTATGTGGAATCAATCCACAAAAGGAAATAAGCCCAAAGCTTTGCGGAAAGCTCCAAACTTCTCCTAGGTAGAGCCTTCGTGAAAAGGTCTGCAATGTTCTCTTGCGTGGGCACATATGCCAAGCTGATGTCTCCAGCAGAGAACCTCTCCGTGACATAATGATAATGCACCTCAATGTGCTTAGTGCGAGCATGGAACATAGGGTTCCTCGTTATTGCCAATGAACATGGTGGTGGCAGAAGACTAACCAACACCCAAATCAGCCATAAGGCATCTGAGCCACACACACTCAACAATCGTTGCAAAGCTACCCTATACTAAGCCTCACAACTGGAAGTGGCCACAGTATGCTACTTCTTGCTCAACCAAGATATGCATGAGCTACCAAGCATGAAGCAAAAACCACTAGTGGACACACAAGTGTCATAGCAACCATCCTGGTCGAAGTAAAAAAAAGCATGCAAATTTGGCGGTAGTGATCCCCACTTGGGATAAAACAACCCAAGTAGCCGATACCACTCAAATAGCGAAAGATGCACTTAACTGTCTGCGAATGCTTGATATCTGGGCAATGAATAAACCTACTCATCTGTGAGACAACAAACTGAATATCTGGTTGAGTAATGCATAAGTAAATCAAGCATCCAACATCCTGTTGATAGAGAACAACATCAAATGCATCTCTAGCATCATGAAGACTCAATTGTAAACTTGTCTCCATAGGAGCGGCAATAGGTTTATAGTCTTCAAGGCCAAAACGCTACAATAATGTGTCAGTATATTTCATTTGACACAAAGACATTCCACCATCAACATATATAAACTGAATGCCCAAATAATGATGCAAATGCCCCAAATCAAACATCTCAAATGAGGCATGTAAGTCAGCCTTGAAATCAGCAATATGCTTCTCATGAGGACCAGTGAGTAGCATGTCATCAACATACACCACAATGATCAGAAGCACATCATTAGTATGCTTAACATATAAGGTGCTTTCAGTTGGACTGTTCTCAAAACCATGTGCAATCAGATAGGCATGTATCTTTTCATACCAAGCACATGGTGCTTGCTCCAAACCATATAATGCCTTCTTTAATCTGCACACCTAGTTTTCATGCCCTTTCTACACAAAGCCACAAGGCTGAAAAACATACACTTCTTCATGCAAGTCACCATTTAGAAATGTTGTCTTAATGTCCAACTGATGTACATTCCAACCATGATGAGTTGCAACATTTTGGCATAGTTTTTGCCTCCTCAACTCTCTCATCAACAAGTGCATCATGCAAATTTGCATCAGAAATGGAATGATCTGCGTGATCACATGAAACCTACAATGGTTAGCAAGTTGCCTCATTAGGACAAGCACTAGATTGTCCACCTGTAAAAAGAGGCAGCAAAGTATCATACATGTCTTTGGAGCTAACATATGTCTCCTTCGTACATGAAAGTAAAGTCTGAATATCATCTTCCACAAAAACAACATCACGACTAACCAAAATGTGTTTAGTCTGTGGATTATACAGACAATAGCCTTTGGTTTCAGAACTGTACCCAAGAAAAATATATTTTACTGCTTTATCATCCCATTTCCTGTGATGTTGTTCAACCACTAATGCATATGCCAGACAACCAAAAACACACAGATGAGCAATCGATGGGTTGCGACCATGCCAAGTCTCATATGGAGTGATAGAATGCAATGCTATAGTGGGACATTTGTTAAGTACATATGGTGCACACATGATAGCCTCAAGCTAGAAACTATGTGGTAAAGCCTAACTGTTGACCATACACCTTGCCATCTCCATGAGTCACCTATTCTTTCCTACAGCAACTCCATTCTATTGAGGTGTATACATAACTATACACTGATGTTTTATCCCACCTTTAGCCAAAAATGCATTAAAGTAAGAAGACATATATTCCCCCCCCTTAATCAGAATGGAGGTGCCCATTTTACATGATGACAAATTTTCAACCAAAACCAAAAATTGTTTGAAGCACACGAACACTTCAAACTTTTCTTTGAGTGGATATACCCATGCATGCTTGGAAAAATCATCAATGAAAGTCATGAAGTAAAGATCGTTTCCAAAAGAAGGTGTCTACATAGGACCACGGACATCACTATGTACAAGCTTCAATTTATGAGTAGCCCGAATTGAACCATCTTTTGGGAAGGATGAGCATTGCATTTTGCCCAAAATACAGCCTTCACAAACATGTTTACCGGGTGCCTCAAGTTTGGGCAAAGAGGACACCATTTCATATTTCTGTAGGCATAGCCAACTAGCAAAATTTAGATGATCAAAGCGTGCATGCCAAAGCTTTGCATATGACATAGCCTGAGAATCATGTACTGCACATGTTGAATCATTCACAGATTTTTCATAATCTATGAGCTTATACAACCCACAAGATAAAATGCCAAAAGAAATAATCACATCGTCATTTGACATATCATGAACTATACATCTATCGTCAACAAATTTCACAACCAAACCAATCTTGTCCAAGGCCAAAACTGATAACAAATTCTTCTTGATCCCTGTCACAAATAAAGCATCTGACAATGTAAAAGAACTACCATCAATAGTAGTCAGAATGATCTTATGAACTCCCATAACAAGATAAGAGGAGTTGTTGGCACATGTAAGAGTATTCCCTGTAGGGCAAGGCTCGGGTGAAGAGAAGAAATTATGCTATGAGGTAATTTGTTTGGTCCCTCCACTATCAAAGTACCAAACATGTGATTCTACTTCAAACATGCACTGCTCATGAGAAGATGGATCAAAAATGCAAACAGTAGTAAATGCCCATTCTTCATCTTGCACAAGATTAGCAGAATCTGTTTTCGATGTAGAGGCCTTTGCAACAACCATTCTGGCCTCTTTCTTCTTTGCCTCTTTAGCAACCAGTTTTGGATAGCTCTTAATGACATGATCATTTGCTTTACAATATTTGCATAACAATTTTTGTTTTTCTGATTTCTTCTCATCTTTGTCTTCTTTCTTCAATTATGCAGAATTAGCAGAAGAGCTCCATTTTCCTTTGCCCTTTTGACTACTCTGGATCTACAACACGCATAATAGACCTATTCTTCCTGGATTGATCTTCTTGCA
This sequence comes from Ceratopteris richardii, assembly GCA_020310875.1. Taxonomy (NCBI): domain Eukaryota; kingdom Viridiplantae; phylum Streptophyta; class Polypodiopsida; order Polypodiales; family Pteridaceae; genus Ceratopteris; species Ceratopteris richardii. Next base: position 197,668,942 of record CM035409.1, read on the forward strand.
ACAGAACAAAATTAACTCTTCAAATGTTAAGGCATTTGTATTGCCTTTCATCATCAAACGAAGAGTAGAAGCAAAACTCTGATATGAGTCAGGAAGACCATTTAGAACAGTCTGCACAAGTGAACTATCAGGAAGGACTTCATTAGCAGAAATCAATTGTTCCTTCAAATCCTTGATCTTTGTCAGAAAACTATCCATAGAATCACCTTCATTCATGTGCTCACTCTCCAACTATTTTTTTAGGTAAGCAACACGAGCCTCATTCCTAGCTTGGTACAATGTGGTAAGTGTATCCTAAGCATCCTTAGCTGTTATGCAAAAGTGAATGTGAGGAATAATGGCACGTTTGATAGATAAGGCTATCCATGCATGTGTCTAAGCATCTCTACCATCCTAACAAATTTGCTCTACAATAGGTGCAGCAGAAACCGCAGCACGAACTGGAATCTGAAGAATATCATCATGTTGAATGCCATTTGCATCAGCTTCAATTCCTGTATTTGCATGTGTAATAGGATGTTTTTCAACACCCTGCACAATGTTCCACATTCCTTTTGCAACCAATACATGTTGCATCATATAAGCCCACAATGGGTAATTGGTATTGTCCAACTTATCCTCAATAGCCAACATATAGAATACATCACTGTTTTCAGCCATGGCCACTAACTAAAAAACTCTGATGTAGAAAAATGACTATCTGAAAAAGTTGATCAGAACTACCCTGACGAGTTCTGCTAGACCTATAGCAAACTTCAAGATGCTTATACTGGCAAATCCAAACTTGTATATATCTTTGGCACAAAATAACAAAATAGCCTACACAAGCATTGCGATAGTGCATTCGGAGGCTGAAACGAGCTCAGATCGTGATTTCGGCACAATAGAGAGAAGTCGTTTTGATATGCTAATCATCCTAAGTATGCACACCAAATTTCATGCGATTTTGAGACTGTGACCAAAGAGGTGAAGATGACGCCCTAGATGAAGCAATGACTTGCTTTGATACCAATTGTTGGAGTTAGACATCTGTGGAAGCATGCAAACAACACAAGGAAGAAGAAGAAGTTTGGAGCACAACACACAATATTGAATGTATTACCACTAGAATGTCCTCTTGTGTTCACAAACATCACTACCTAAATATAACAAGAAGGCTTTATCTACCTCTTTCCCTATTTCTTCAAAATAAACCATCTTCAGACTAGGTCCTGCGTCTTCCAACAAGCTGGTCTTGAGTTTGTTTTGATCCTTTAACTTCTTCTATTGGGCCTGTGTAAGTACTTTGACACCAATTTTTTGCAGAGTGGATTTCTTGTAGTGATACCACATTTGCTGCAAGAGATTTTGCACTAGCTTGTTCCAATATTGCATTCTCGACAAAATTGCTTTTGGTCAAATTTCAAGAATTGGTCCTTCTAAAGTAGGCCAATTTTTGAAATTTTTCTTTTTTTGGAATTAGTCCAATTTCTAAAATTGTTCTTATTTTTGAAATAGGCTTCACCAGTGTGATTCGTCCATATGAGATTGTTAGAAATGGAATTCGTCTATGTGAGATTATCGGAATTCATCCATCTAATATTGGTCTCATTCGGGCAGATCAAATTTCAAGAATTGGTCTAGGTTCTGAAATTGGCCTTGTCCTTGAAATCGGTCCATATATGTGAAATGGGACTAATTTTTGGAATTGAATTCACCATTGAAATTGTTCTATTTGAAATTCTTCTCATACTTGGAGTTGGCCCAATTGCTGAAATTGGCCCTTTTTCTGAAATTGCTATGTTTAGGTTACATGGATATTCCATGTCAGCCAGGTCTCCCCACTTCGGAATGCTTTCTCATTTTATAGAAATCACATTCACTTGGGAGGAGGAGCTCCCTGACTGCTACCCACATAGTCCTCCTTGGCTAGTGTTCGGCCGCAACTTCAAACAATCCTTTGAGGAGTGATTAGTGGCGTCAAGGCAGAGTTTGCATGGAGGTGAACCACCAAGAAGAGGACATCGACTCTGGAAATGCCCATACTCACCGCACAGATAGAACATTATAGGCTTCTTTTTGTTGATTTGGTTTTCTTTGCTTGTTGTTATTGTACTGAGAGGCATTGTTGTTGAACTGAGGGGCAATATACATCACTTCTTGTGGATACCCTTGGCTATGTTGGTTAAACTATGCTCCAGGGACTTGGATCCAATTTGTTTGAATGCCCTTGAGGAAGTAGCAATCTCTTGCCTCGTGGGAAGTTTTTCCATAGAACTGGCATGTGGTCTTCTTTGGACATTCATGATTGCTATGACCTAGTTTATTACATATTGTGCACCAAATGAAATATTTTATCTCCTTTTGAGTTTTCAACTCCTCCATCTCTTGTCCGAGATGTGCAATAGGGTCTTCTCACACATTCTCTTCTTCTCAAAGGTTCTTCTATAGTTTGAGAGCCTCTAACTCCCTTCTCAAGCTTGCCATTGAATCCTAGAGGGATTCTTCTTGACATACTTCCCTTCCTTCAAAATGTTGGCAAGTCTCTTCAATCCTAGCTACAACACCTTAAAAATCTTATGGTGTTGCATCTGCTTTTAATAATTCCCTCAGTTTCTATTGAGAGGATTTTGGAATGGCTTTTTTAATCCACTTCTTAACTAAGAAATCTCCAAGTTGGGCTAGAAGTTTGGTTGCTAGAGATTTTACTCTAGCCATTAGCTCAGGGAATGGTTCCCCTCGCTGAAGTTTAAGATTGTCTAAATGGTCAAGGGTTCGTTCATTAGAATTACCTAGTCTCAAGGTGTTGGTGAAGGCTATCCTTAAGGCTTCCCATGTTGCAAAATGTCCTTCAGCATATTGACTAAACCATCTATTAGCAATGCTTTCCCAGGTAGCTGGGAAGAGGGCTAGAAAAACATCATGTCGGTTCTGGAGCCCCCTACCTTCGCACAAGGATAAAAACCTCAGCACATGGTCACCCGGTCCACCTGAGAAGCTCCTTTGAAGGTCTAAAATTTTATGTTGATCCGAGATAGAAGTGTTGCTAAATTGTCTTCCATTCTTCTTGTGTTGTTGTTGAGGGCAAGTACTTTCTCCAAGGATGAAGATGAAGATCCGACCGAAAGTGGTGGAGGGTTGGGATGTACTTGAGGAGGAGTATAGTGAACAATCCTTCTCTGGTAGCCCTTGATGGGTGTTTTGACAAGACTGAAAGATCCTCCTTTATGAGATCGGGTGTGAGTCATAGACTACCACTCTATATGAACTCATAGATAAGAAATTAGACTTAGAAGATTTGGTCAAAGTGGACTTAAGTTAGGACTAAAAAAGTTTGTACTTGGTCTAAAATCTTTGATTGAGAACTTGGTCTCAAATCTTGAACAAGAACAAGTTGATTTTAACAAAGGTGAAAAAGTGGGGTGAAAAATTAGATTCCCTATGGACAAAAAATTTTGGGCTTTTTCTAGACTAACCATGGAAACAAATTCTGGGAAGACAAATTCTGAAGGGCTAATTTTTCAATACTAATTTCTTGAAGACCAATTTGAAAGACTAATTTTGGAAGACTAATTCTAAGGATGAATTCAAAACTAATTTTTGGAATACTGAAGGACTAACTTTGGAAGACTAATTCTGGAGGACGAATTCTTGGAAGATGAATTTGAAAGACTAATTTTGGAAGATGAATTTTGGGAGACGAATTTGAAGGACTAAATATGGAAGACTAATTCTGAAGGACGAATTCTGGAAGATGAATTTGACTAATTTTGTAAGACTAGTTCTGAGGACTAATTCACAAAACTAAAGACTTATTTTGAGAGATCAATTTAAAATACTAATTCTAAAAGGCGAATCTTAAACAAGACTAATTCTTAAAAAAAACAGAGAACAATAGTGGAGAGAAAATGAAAAGCAATCTCCCACCGTGCATGCCAAATTCATCACCTATAGGGGAAATACTTTTTCTCCAATGCTCAAGATGGGTTCTTTTTTGGAGTGCAGCATGGACTATATGTTGCATTGCACAATCACAAAAAAAGATCACAAAACAAACATAAGAATAACAAAAATGCAGAGTCACAAAAGCATGAGTATGTTAACATAAGCATGGAAGTATACAAGATTGGCAGTACAATCACAATGAAAGAAGCAAGGGGGCAGCTCCTATGCGCACAACCTTAAACCTCATTACAAAGTCCAACTCTACTCAAAACCTCACTATAGAATCCAACTAAACTCGAGGTACCAGTGAAGCACACAAGTTTCTTACTAAGCACTTAGCCCTTGGAGACTTACTCTACTTGTCCATGATGACAAGACCAGAACCACTTATCTAACTCCTCGACTGAGCTTCTCAACTTCATAGTGGCATCACACTTCCTCCAATATCCTCACTCTGATCCGATCTCTCTCTCTCTCTCTCTCTCTCTCTCTGAGGTCTAGTATCTCCTATCTCGTGTTTGATGTCTCTTGTGTCAAATCCCTTTCCTTACATAATTTGCTCTCTATCGAGCGGTTACTCCACCACTCCACTTTTCTGGTACTCTGCTAGAAAAGTATGGTACCTTTCCATGGACTCAAATCCCTTTCCTTACATAATTTGCTCTCTGTGAAGTGGTTACTCCACCACTCCTTCACTTTTCTGGTGCTCTACCAAGTCCGGTACCCTACAAGCAACCAGATCCATTACTCTATCCTCCACTCTTTTTCCTCTTCTTTTTGTCTTCACTCTCTTTTCTGCTTCGCTTCCTGTGGGTCCTTTGTCTTTAGTTTGCCTTCTTGAGACAAATTTGAGAAATTGGTCCTATCTAAAAAATTAGTCATTCGACCAATTTTATGAGATTGGTATCTTCTCTTGCATCCAATGAATTCTACAAAGACCAATTCGTGGAATTGGTCTTCAAAAACAAATTGGTGAAAAGACGAATTCTGTGAAATTGGTCCCCAAAGACTCATTTGTGAATCCCCTTTGAAAATTGGTGGCCTTCTGCTGTTATTGCCTATAGTCACGCTTAACATATAGTCATACTTAAAATTTGTAGGGGCCCCAATTTTAGCTATACAATCATCCATAAGTGCCCAAGCTTTGATTACTATATGTGGTATTGAGAAGTCCACTGATGTGGTGGAATGTAACTAGAAGAAGATGCAACACGATCCTAGATGTTAACATTCATGGTAGATGTGTAAATACTTGTTTCATCAAGTCACCTTGTATGGCCTTGGTAGGTTTGGTAGGTTTCCAATCCAAATCCTCTACAAATCCTCCATTATGTGCTATAATTACAAGGCCATGTTCACCACATCATCTAAAGTCATATCACCAATGCAATGAATGATCATAATTCGTTTCAACTACGGGAGGAGACCATTAATAAACCATTGAGTTGTAAGATCTATAGGGAAAGCATTGTCAACTAAAATTTTCCAAGGGTGTGTTTTGAAAATGGTTGCATATTCTTGCACTAGCTATTGGGGTCTTTGTTTTTTGTTCTATAAAAAGTAAAAAAATTGGATTGGAGTCTTTTTCTTGTGGAATCTATGTAAGAATGCATCTTTAATTATTGCATGCATGCAAATATGATATAATTCAATTATGTCAGCCATCCAGCTTCTTCATTTACCAAGGTAGATTGGAATACTCGAGCCTTATTATGATCATCACTGAGAGCATTTGTCATCACTCCATAATTAGTCCCAAAAGATCACACATGAGCATTTGGATCATCTTCTGGGAACCCTCCAAACTTGGCATAACTCATGCCGATCGAGAATGCTCTTCTGAAAATCATGTCTTGCCATCTTAGGGAAATTGAAGTGGTTTGGGGGAACCAAAATATCTTCAAATTCTGAATTTGATGAAAATAGTTGTGCACGATTATCGGATAAGTTATTGGCTTGGATCGATATTTCTAAAGTGCATGTGGCAAGAGCTGGTGGTGACTTAGAATACCATGGGTTGAGTTCTTCTACTTTTATTTGCAAATTCTGGCATCCAAATTTCTAGAAATGACAAAAAGGAAAACTATAGATTTTCTCTTTTGGTGGTGTTTGATAACTACGGACCATGCTGGAAGCTTTACGAGAAATATTTGATGGATCAACCTCTATTGTAATCTGTTTTGATGGTGGCATTGATGAAGGCATAATGTCACCGAGCAGCGTCAAAGGTGATTCAGGTGTAGTCATGGGTTGGTGATGCTCTTCAGAGATGGGAATATGGGATATTTCTAATTGTTGCTTCTTTATCTGTGTTGATTTTGGGGCTCCTAACTGACTTTGTACCATATGCAGATGTGTATCCAAATTCTATTAAGGGTAAGTTTCTCCAAAACACAACATCGGAATGCATATTTAACCAACACTTCACCGAACTCTTTCACTAGTACCTCTACCAATACAAAATATTTGCCTCCATAGTGCTAGTCCTGAGGGGGATTCCCAGTTTTAACCTCTATCGATTTCTGCACACTATTCACACTCTATAATCTTTCAATTCACAATTTGTATATTAATCTTCTCAATGTAGATCAGAGGTCAGCTAGGGTTCTTGGATGGAAGAGGTTCCTAGTTATAGGACCCTTTAACTTTTCCTATCTATACAGTATACCATTCTTATGTACTTATCATATTAACATAATGCATAACTTATTGTATCTGATTTTACCATAATTGTTATATCCGGACAATCACCAAAATACACTCCTTAGTAGACCATTCACCCTTCTTACAATAGACCATTCACAAAAACAAACAACCAATAACCAGGGTAAACAAAATTGCATAGAACAAAACCTTGTGCTTGAAGTACCATTGATGAATTCACACATTGAGTGTTGTTTCCTCGCCGAGTTGAGTCCTTGTATTAATTGAAATGATTGCTTTGAAGGGGTAACATCCCTTTGTATTTTTTTGGTAATACAAATTAGATAATATTTACATCTCGGTGGCCTAACACCATGAATGAAGGAGATTCAATGGACAATTTTTTGAGAAAGATCAAGGATTTGAAAGAGGATTTGATCATTGTAGATAATACCTTGCTAAATATTCCACTTTTGAAGATTGTTCTTAATGGTCTTCTAGATTCTTATCAAATTTGTGCTTCTACTCTTCATTTGATAAGAAAAGAAATTCAAATGCCTTAAATTTTGAGGAGTTATTCTTTGTTTTTGTTGCACAAAGAGCAATCTAGACAATCGTTGTAGATCAAGCTTTCTTAGCTAATCAAAAGGGCAAAGATTAATTGAGCTCGTCCCCTACTAAAAAACAATCTTCTAACGTTGCATAATCAAAGATGGAAGATAAAGATGAAAAGAACACGAAAAAGTAAAAAACAATCTTCTAACGTTGCATAATCAAAGATGGAAGATAAAGATGAAAAGAACACGAAAAAGTGGCAAATGATCGTGTCATTAAACGTTGTCCTAAAATGGATGCAAAGAAGTCCACACTTGAGTTTACAAATACTTTCGTTGTGTGTGTGTGTGTGGTGGGGGGGGGGAGGCAATTTGTTTCTACAAATTTGAAAGAATGAACACATACACCCAACAGAACCCTTTGTAGAGGTAGGTCCATGTTGAGCTGATCGATGGGTCTTAAACCCTAGAAACTATTTTACTACTCCATGGGTCTTTTGATATGATTTTCCTAAAAAATATAACAAGAATTTGCCCTAATAGTTTTATGCTTTTCCTTAACATTAGTATGAAACGACAGAAGTATGATAAAACCTTAAATCTAGGTTGAATATTTGAAACGGTTGCTTAAAAGGAATAGCATCCCCTTGCATTTTTCCATATAGCATCTCTTTACATTTTTTCGATAATACAAATTAGGTGATATTTACATCTCGGAAGCCTAACAACATGAATGAAAGAGATTGAATGGACAATTTTGTTGAAAAAGATCAAGGATTTGAAAGAGAAGTTGATTATTGCCGATAATATCTTTCTAGATATTTCACTTTTGAAGGCTGTTTATTTCAAATTAGTCTTTTTGGTTTGCCTTAGGACCTTCCCTACCCAATTCCTACCCTTACCGTGCCTTCAGACTCTATTCATTCCTAATATAGGTGCTAGGCATTCTACCCCTACCTATGTGGGATTTGGGGGGTCCCATGGGTACTATGGTCTTCATTGTACTTTAAGCGAATTCAAGTTATTGGAAAAGTTATATATATTTCATGTTTGGTTTAATTATTGGATTGGGTTAATCACGAGAATGAAAAAAAAAGGAAGATAAATTCTTCCATGGGGAAATGCGCATCATAATCTCTACAATATTAATGTAATAGAAAACAAACTATTATTTGGTGCAAAAGATCCTCTTTTTTCCATGTTTGTGGATTCCAAATACGTGGAAAAACCTCAATGTAAGGTATTGGGACTCCAACAACATATTTCTTAGTAGAGTCATTCTTTGAAGAAGCCATTGGCCTCTCAACCTTGCTTTGGAATTCTCTGAAAGGAGGTCTATAGAAGTAAGTTATGAAAAAAATCTTTGTACAAGTAAGTTAGCATTTTCAATTTGCATGCTTCATCTTCAAGTTAAATGCATTTTCGAGTTCTATGAAAAAAAAGTCCTATGTGATTCCCGAGCTAAAATGTTTATGTTGATCCTTTACGTTGTGATTAAAAAACAGAACATGTGAATATGAAGCTAAAATGTCCAGGATGTAGTTGATCTTTCAAATTTCGTTCCCTCCATGGTTGCTGGCGGGTACGAGTGCTTGCGACCATGACCTCCTCGCGGAAAGGACTGCAGATCTCTCAGGAGGCCTTCGATGCAGTCGTCAAGGAAAACATGGAGGACTTTGGGATGGATCTACAAGAAGCTCTACAAGATGCCATTCACACGTTCAAGCTGCAAGGAGCAGATCTCAAAGGTAACATGTTTATGATAAGCCTTCTTCTTCCTCAATGCCATATATACAATATATGTACATATCATTAAAAATAAATAAAGAGGCATGCAGCTTTTTTTCTTTTGGAAAATGTCTCATTCTTATAATTTAATTATGTACATACGCGTTCCTTGACTACTAAATATGCCATAGCATCCAAGGTTTGAGCTGGTCCATAATTCAAAGTATCCCGTTATCATGAGGATTTCGGATACCAAAAGTGTCTTGGTTTGACATGGTTCACAAAGTAAGTAACAATACAACATGATTACATCCTCGTAGAAATCATTTGTGAAGCTCAATTGGCATGAAGACTTGCATACATCCTTGTGAAAATCATTTGTGGAGCTCAATTGGCATTAAGCTATTGTCATTGCTCAAGTTTGATATTTGACACATCACTTCATCCATAGCCAGATATGCTGGTGTAAGTTTGACTCGAGAATCAATAGAAATGCATAGCCATGAGGCTTGCATATGTTGCTTAAATCATAGGCCACCATCACCTAAGTTTATGAGGTTGGACGACTAGCCTAGTTTGTGGAAGTCATCGTGAAGTGAGCCCCCATAAGAACAATATGAGGATAGGTGACCTCTTGGGAATTCTTCTTCCCTCCGAAGGTCCTAGATACACAACTTCAACATGTGGTATTAGAATCAAGCTACTTTCTTATTGATCTCTTCTACCCTTTGGAGACATTGATACTAAGTCACTTCCTTTAAATGAAGTCTCAAAATGATCCCCTCTGACAAAACTTAATGGGTGCAACCAAATGTGGACCTTTATATATATTCCATCGAATCTAATGGAAGTATCCGAATGAAAACCTCATATATACATCCAAATGGGGCACGCAAATTTCGCTTTAGGGGGAGAATGTTGGGGTAAGAAAAGTTTGTGAAACAAAAAAATGCTTAGGCTTTAGCTATGAGGCTTGCGTAAGTTGGCGAGCCTTAAGATCACCATCACTTAGAGCTTTGGGGATTGCAAAGTTAGCTTAGCTTTGGGGAACCTCATGCATAGTACAAAAACTTGCACAATTTTTTGGACAAAAAAATCGTAATCGCTTGGCGATGATTTTATCTTTTTTTTTTCTCCCTTTTAAAAGTAACTTCTAAAAAATAATTCTCATATATTGTGTTAAAGGTTGAGAGGACATCTTTTTTTAGCGCATATGTTCTATTCAGTGGTCTTCATTGTTAGCTTTCCCTTGCACATTTATTGAGAGAGAGAGAGGGGCGAAGACTCTTGCACACTTGACTCTTGAGAGATTCTCCAATTTCAACCTTGCTCACCTGACAGATTTCAATCCTCTTGAGAGTGAGAGAGATATTTCAGCCCTCTTGAGGGAGAGAGGTTTCAACCTTGAATTCTTCTTTAGAGAGAGTGAGAGAGAAAGAGACACTTTAGTCCTCTATTGAGAGAGAGATTTCTCTCTATTATAGTAAACTTTAAGACCTACTCCCTTTAGTTACAACTTTCAAGCTTCTATCATCACGAGAAGAGCTATGGATGTTATTTGCAACCATGTGAAAGCGCTTTGTAAGGATACTTGGCAATGCAATTATTTCATGGGAGTTTACATAGGCACTACATCTCGAGTCTTATATTAAGGCTATCTCCTTGGATTGAAAGGTGGAGGCATTAAAAAAAATGCACTTCCATTCTTCCAAAGATTGTTGAGGAGCTAAAAAAAACTTCAATTGAGCCAATGAGGGGTAGTGTGTCACATGGTTCATCCTTACAGTCACAAAGCAATGAGGATCAAGCCAGTCCCATTCATGATTTCACCCCTCATGCATCCAAAATGCAAGAGATTGATAGCATGAGCATTACGAGCATCTTTGTGAATCTTAGAATATTCCGGAGACTTATATATTTGCTAAAGGTAGTGTGAGGATGGGAATCCAGAAGCAATCAATGAATGAAGAACGTAGAGAGATAACCAAGCTCTCCATTGAATGTGGTATCCTGATCAATGTGGCAAATACACTAACATGAAAGAGGGCCATAAAGATTGTGAATAGGATTGGGTTTCCTTGGGAAGGTCCATTGTTACAAGTCTTATGTACCTTCGAGCCCTCAAAACGAAAAAAGTTGGTTGAAACATAGATGTTGTCCTTAAGAACCTCATGAAAAAAATATGGATGCTTGATTCTATTTGATGGTTAGGGGGATATGGATAAGTGGAATGTGTATCACATTGTTGTGTTCACCTTACAGAGTGATTACTTGCCAATTTATACTTTCATATGTATAAAAAGCTATTGAGGAGATTGGGAGTGAAAATGTAGTGCAAGTTGTGATTGGCAATGTATCCAACTTTGTGTCCATGGGATGTATTATCGAGGAATGTATCCCAAAATTACATGGACAACTTGGCATCACATAGCTTAGATTTACTCATGGAAGACATAGGGGGGATTCCATGGATAAACTGGTACAGCAAATAGGTAGCATGGAACTTAAAAATCAGCAGCTAATTTACAAGAAAAACAATTTTGAGTGTGTGTGGAAGAGGTAAGAGCAGCAGCACAACAAGAATCAACAACACACTCTCTTGAGAGAGTGTGTATATGATGTATACTAGAGCTATGAGTGCACCCAAGGTCTTGTTTATGACAATAGATTTTTGGCAAAAAATCTCTTGTAAAGTAGTTGGTGCGGCTGCTTTCTTCCCCCCCCCCCCCCCCCCCCCCCCCCCCCCCCCCCCCCCCCCCCCTTAAACTCACACAAGTTGATGTGGCGGTCCAAGAAGCATCTAAAATAGGAACATGGCTTTACAATCCTTAGATCTAGCTTTTTCTCACTTCAAGCCTTGGCCACACATAATTTTTAAAGATTATTGACTTATTTAAGTGAGTTGACTAAAATTAGGGTTTGAAGTTTGAGGGGCTTGAAGTGGTCAGATGGACAAGTGTTTTATATGATTGGATAGCTTTGATTGAGCACTTCAAAAATATCTAATAAAACTTTTTACCAACTTTGACTTCTGATCATTCATGGGAAATTGTTTTGTTGAAATTAGGATTTGTAGGGATTAGGATTTAGAGCTCACAATGTGATATTGTTTCCAACAATCCCCCTTCAATGTCATATTGGGGTGATATTTAATGATTTGCATAACTTGTGATGCCTTTCTCTTGATAATGCATTTGTAAAACTATTTGCTACATTTTCACTCGTAAGAACATAATTAAGTTCAATGTGCTTTTTTACAATTTGTTGAGGTATGTTATGATAGTGAACTTCAATATCCTTGCATGATGAATGGGGTTCTTTGCAATAGCTATAACACTTTGACTATTTGAAAATCTCTCCATAGATAAGTGGACATGAATATCAAGATAACTTAAAATCTTTTGTAGCTATATTGCTTCTAGTGTAACTCTGAATGCTGCTCTTAATAAATTTTCACTTGAAGATGTTGCTACTATAGATTGTTTCTTAGAATGCCATGAAATCAAGCATTCTCCAACAAAGAACAAAAGTTGCTTGTAGATCTCATCTTCCTAATAAGAATTCGGAAATCCTTTAAGTGTGAAGTGTGGATTTAGGAAATACCATGGCAAATTTTTTTGTAGCTTTCAAATATCGAAAAATCCTTTTTATTACTTTCCAATGAATTTTGAGTGGTTTATGCGTGAACCTGGATGCTTGAGAAACTACAAACTGTATATGTGGACATGTGTTACAAAGATAAGCCAAGCATTCCATTGCTTGACTGTACAAAGTAGCATCAAAAGGTTTTGAGTCAGCATTTGCTTATTATATCATCAACATAAATGATGATAATAATCAAAACATTTTCCTCTGACTTAACATAAAGTGTTGGAGAAGCCTGTTAGCTTTTACAACCAATGGAAATCAGATAAAAGGGTATCTTCTCATACGATGCTTCAAACCATAAGATGCTTTGATCAATTTGCAAATAAGATGCTCTTACCTGACTTCAAAGCCTTTGTGTTATCATATGTAAACATCCTCATGTAGATCTTCATCGAGAACAACTATCTTGATATCTAATTGATATATATATATATATATACCAACCAAAGTATGCAACTAAAGAAAGAATAACTCCGACTATTGTCATTTTAAATGTAAGTGCAAAAGTTTCATCACAGTCCACTCCTTTCTTTTGTGTAAATCCTTTGACTACTAACCTTGCTTTGTATTCGTCGATAGTACCATCAACTTTCCTTTTGATCTTGAATATCCACTTAATACCAATATATTTATTTTGTTTTTTGGTAACTCACAAAGCTCCCATGTTTGATGCTTGTGGATAGAATCAATCTCCTCTTGCATTGCTTTCTTCCACATAGGACTATGTAGTGCTTCTTGAACACTTGGAGGTTCATTCTCGCTTTGAAGTTAGAGCCAAAATTTTATGAATTTCATTAACTTTTGCAAAATTTATCTGATCTTTATTTTTTTTCTCCTTTAGTTGTTGTTTTATTCGTTCCTTGAAATTTTCAACATAACTTCATTGCATAGTTTATAAAAACCATTTTGGAACCTTCTTGAAAATAGGGGATGCTTTTTTTAATTCGTCTTGAACACTTGATGATTCTCAAACAACTTCTTGACTTGGCTTCTCATCATGTGGATGTGTAAGAGGAATCTCTAAGTGTCGAGAAGGAATGGAAGATACTAAAGATTGTGGTTGTTGAAATTCAAAGTCAACTTGAGAAGATTGAGGGGTTTGAATTTGTCCTTTAAGTGGCTGAATACAAGAATCCGAATTTCTTCCAAAAAATGAAGAATTTTTTGATTCTATAAAATCCGAAATTTTTGAATTTTTGTCATAAACTTGATTTTTAGGAATATATGCATTGTGTAAGAGCAAAATTTTTACTTGTATTTGGTACATAGGACCTGAAGCAAAGAACATATGTTGGAGAACCAAAAACATTAAAATAGTCCACATTGGGTTTCTTACCAAAATAAGCATCATAAAGTGCGAGCGTCGAGTACCTTCAAAGCTTTTGTAAATGCCCTGCATAGAACATGGTTTATTGTGTGAATAGCCTCAAACCAAAGCTTATGAGAAAGCTTCTTTGAAGACTGAAGTTAACATGCTACATGCCATTTCTTTGAAGTTAACATGCTACATGCCATTTCTATAAGTGTACTATTTTCCCATTCCGCATATCATTTTGCTATGGAGTATGTGGAGTTGCGAATTTTGCATGCAGATGATATTTGAGACTTGGTTGAGTTGCCCAAAAGATCGGAAGGCCATTCCTGACAAGTGGGTATACAAACTCAAGATTGTGGATGGCAAACCCAAGTATAAGGCAAGGTTGGTTGTTGGACATACTGAGAAAGAGGGCATTGATGTCCAAGAAGTGTTCTCTCCAGTGGTTAAAATGACCACATTACTTCTGTTATTTGCTCTCACAATTTCCTTGGATTCGGAGTTATTCCAAATGGATGTTAGACAACCTTTTTGCATGGTGATTTAGATGAAGAGTTGAACATGAAACAAGTAGAAGGATATGTCATTCATGGAAAAGAGCATTTGGTATGCAAGTTGAGAAGGAGCTTATATGGGTTGAGACATCCCCCTAGACAATGGTATAAGAAGTTTGATGCATTTTTGCTCAAACATGGGTTCAAAAAAAGCCATGCAAGCCACTCTTTGTACACTAAAAGGGATGAAGATGGCAGTCTAATCATTCTTGTGCTGTATGTCGATGATATGCTCTTGGTTAGGTCGAAAAAGAGAGCTCTAAATGCTTCGAAACAACAGCTGAACTCTGCATTTTCAATGAAAGACCTTAGAGAACTTGAGCACATACTTGGTATGTGAATAAAAAGAGATAGGAAGTAGTATACTTTGCATTTATCCCAAGCAAAGTACATTCAAAAAGTACTGGACAAATTTAATGTGGTAGACGCTAAGTGAAGTGCTAGTAGCTACATATGCATCCTCCATACATATTATACACACATGCACTCATACAAAGCTACATATGCATCCTCCATATATGTATCTACAATGTGCACTGTGTACATATGTATGGGCATTGTCTACATACTGTATGCTACACATGTATGATGTCACACATTACATACATTATAATTTATACATACATGTGTCATGATCAGGGTAGATTCGGTTCGCGAATTGAATCCCACGTAAGGTTCTTCCGGTTCTTTCCATTCGGTTCACGTAAGGTTCTTAAGGTCCTTGCCCGTTAAGGTTTAGGCTAGTATTCTTAGTATTGTGCATAAGGATTTTCAAAAACTTGAATGTACAATGTATTATATTCATGTCTAGGTCCTATTAAAATCAGATTACATACCTTTCTTCATAGAAGAAAGCCTTCTTTTGATTGAGTTGACTCTATTTCTACAGTTTGGCCTTTTAGATAGAGTGACCAAATTCGACTAGGGTTGACTAGATGTTGACCACAATTGAAGAGATTTGAAAGAGGTCAAATGGTGTGAAAGGAAGTGGGAGGGAGAAAGAAAAGGGGGTAGAAAGTTCAAATGTGGCTGCAAATTTAAAATCAATCTCAATTGGCCAAAGTCAAATAGAGTTGACCAACCAATAACATATCATCTTGAAGTCTTGTTGTACCTACAAGCTAGTAGATCTAGCTCCGATACCAAATTGCTAGCAAATAATAACCCAAAATAGAGAAATAATAGCACACATGAGAGAACATACACAGACCCAAGAGAATACACAGAAAAGTATAGTGAAGAAGTCATATGCTCCAATTAAGAAAGTATGTGTACAAGATGATGATATGCTCCAAAACAAATTACAAGGTAACACAACAAATACTCACAACTCATCATTACCAAAGAGATAGACAAAGCATGAAGAGACTAGAGCAAGTTCTCCAAAGCAACCTCCAACAAGGGTAGGAGAGACCTCCAAGAGTATGAGCATACATATACCTCCATATCTCCAAGAGTGTAAAAGCACCTCGTCCATCATGTAGCTCAAAGTACGAGGACTCCTCCAAAGGAGTGTAGCATGGGTAGAGCTAGTGTGCATGATCAAGAGCTCCTAAGTGTAGCTCTTATGTAGCCAACAACTACCAATGAAAATCAACTTGCGAAAAAACTATTTCAGCTTTAGCATGAGAGTTTCGTTAAGCTATCTTTGGGCATTGAATTTTTATGTGAAAGCTTTAATTAGCTTGCGATCAACTTTTTCTATGCCATGTGTCAATGAACTGTAGCCGTTGGATCTTGAAGTTATGTATTTGACTTTGGTACGTATTCTCTTGGTCAGAGGTATTTCATGTTTTTGTGCATAGATGTTGATGTTGTAATGTCGAAAACTCTATGTTTGGATCACATGATTTGTTGGTTTTGACACCCACAATCACTATAGAGACAAAGTAAAGAGAGAGAAAGAGACAAGAGAGAGGGAAGAGAAGGACACAAGATATGATGAAGGAGCTAGAGTGCTCCAAAATAACTCTATGAATCGTAAAAATACAATTCTCCAAGTGCTCCAAACGAGTATGAGCACAAAAAGCTAATGTACAAGTTGATTATTATGTGCTAGACTATTCGTCTCAATAGGGCAATTGATCCATTGAAAAGAAGCTCAAAAATCTCACCAAAAAAGCCTAAAAAGCAGGCTCTCGGATTTTGCACGAGAAAGTTTGGGATTGCCTTATTTTTGTTTTTCATTGAGTTTTTTGAACAATGGGATGACACAACTACAACTTTTGGATCATATTTTATAAGATTTACACGTGGCATTTTAAATTTGACTTTAAAAACCTGATTTTGACCTTTGACTAGAAAATAGGGCTTGAATTTTCTCTTGCTTTTTGCTTCCATTTGCTTAAGTGTTATATATGGTTGGATAGCTCTCTTTGAGCTCTTTCTTAATTTGCAATAAAAAAAAATTTGCACATTTTTGACCATTTTGACTACAAGTCTTATCTTGAGAAGGGATTTATTGAGCCTAGTAAGTCTTCATGGAGCACACGAGTTCTTCTTCCAAAGAAGAAGGATGGAGGATGTGTTTCTGTGTCGACAATGAAGGTCTTAATAAGGTCACCATAAAAAAATAAGCATTTACTACTGAGGATGGATGATCGTATAGATCGACTCGAGGATGCATGCTACTTCACCGAGATCGATCTTAGGTTTGGTTGCCACCAAATACGAGTACACCTGTGACCTTGATGATGTCTTGAAGATCATGTTTTAGACATAGTATGGACACTATCAACTCTTGGTCTTGCCTTTTGGCTTGACCAAGGCAACTCTCGCCTTCCAATAGATTATGAATGATCCGTTTTGTCCATGTCTAGGGAAGTAGGTAGTGGTTTTCCTTGACAATATCTTGGTGCATAGCAAGAAGTTTGAGACTCATAGACAACATCTTTGTCTAGTCTCACACATCTTGAGAGGAGAGCCGCTGTATGCGAAACAATGTAGGTGCGAATTTTCTTGTACTTAACTATTTTATCTTGGTCATATCATGATATTGGTACTGACCATGATAAAGTAATGGTTTCACTAGATTTGCCTATTCTATGTACAATCCGCAAGGTATTGTAGAATCCTTCACTCGCTTGTTGAAGGATATCTTTAGGGTTATACGTAGTGCAAGTCCACCGGTTCAGTGGATTGGGGAGGTTGATAAGTGCTTTCAGGGAATAAAGAGGCTAGTCACTATTGCACCGATGTTGTAGGTAGTGGATTTGGCTAGACCATTCATCATGGAGATGGATGCTAGTGACTTGGCCGAAGGCTCCAACTTCACTTTGTGGACAGATAATCATTCCTTGAAGTATTTCTATGATCTTCATGATTTCCGAGGTCGAAAGGAGAGGTGGATGAGCTCATGCACGAGTCTGATTTCGAGAATAGGCAGCACAGAGGCACCACCAACATGGTGACAGATGCCGTGATTAGGATACTTGAGATGAATGCTCTCTCTTTTACAGACGTAGGGATTGATTTCTTTCTTTTTCTCAAGGGGTTCTGTCGTGATGATGGTCATTTTCGTGGGGTATGCTTCTTCTCTTGTATAAGCAGCTACAATGACTTCTTCACTTGGGATAGTAGGCTGGGAAGCTTGGTACAGCAGCAAGACTTGAAGTATGAGCAAAAATATGCAACATATTACTTAAAATCAGCAGGCACACACTCAATGTGTGTGTAAAGGAGAAGTGGGCAGCAGCTAAACAGCTCCAAAATCAACAAGAAAACTCCAAACAGCAGTACTTAAACCCTAACTCTAGTGTACGCTTGACTAAGTGTAGGTGTTAAATTATGTATGTCCTAGTGCCTCTTTTATTGGCAATAAGCCTCAACAAAAGCAGGCATGAAAATCCCGAAAAATGCAAAAGAACTCCTGTAATTTACGGAGAAAACTTACGTGGGCTTTTTAATTTTCGAGGGCTGCTTTTGATGATCTAATTTTGGACGATTTGATCTCAACCATTAATTACTTGTGCTATTCAAACATTTAATTTGAGCCATTGATTTATTTTAATGACTTAATGTGGAAAGCTATTTGAAAAGCATAATCTAGAGTTCAATTTGCTGGAAATTAGGGTTTTGAGCACAATTTGGCATTGTTTTCAACATCCTCTACCGCTATTTTCGAGAAAAGAGTGCAAGCAAAATGAATAATTTTTTTTGGAAAAGGACAAGATTGTTTCTTAGATAAAATTCCTGCAGGACTACCACTAGAATGACATTTAAGTTCATCAAATTGATGTGATCTTGATGAGTGGATCACTACAGATGAAATAAGTCCCCTGTCATCTCAACATTGATGGTGTGATGCTCTTGTAGTAGATGCCCATTTCTGCTTTGGTCATGCATATTTTGGCTAAACAGATGTGGTTTTCCATCCGTTCCCACTTTGCAAGCCCTTTATATGATCAGTTTTATGATGTTGAAATGCAGGCTGAGCATTAGTGTATTATTAGCTTTGTTGATGTGTGATTGTCCTGCCATGGTCTGCAGCTCTAAACACTAGCATATTTGTACCTTTATTGATGTGTGGTTACCCTACCACTG
Organism: Ceratopteris richardii; assembly: GCA_020310875.1. NCBI lineage: Eukaryota > Viridiplantae > Streptophyta > Polypodiopsida > Polypodiales > Pteridaceae > Ceratopteris > Ceratopteris richardii. Next base: position 197,687,850 of record CM035409.1, read on the forward strand.
TCCATAGGACAATGTGGCTTGGCACACATTTTGTGGAAACTCATTCTGACCAACTGATCGTTTCACCAAAAATTATTATTTTTAAGCATGAGCTTTCTGTACTCTCATGATGTCATAACTACATGGAGGCTTATATAGTGTAACTCGATAGTGTGTAGCTTAATATTAACATTCAGTATGTATGGGACAAATATTAGGACCAAGGTAGTGATAACCAGGAAATATTGTCTGTCGACTGAATACTAAGACATGGATGTAGCAGCATTGGGATCTACAAAAATAGCTTGTAAGTACATGACCACTCTTTGTTTGTATAGAGTGGTTCTGCAAAATATTACTGCTATATGTATCTAGTCTAAAATTTGACAGATCATGACAAAATGCACTGTATTGAGAAAGTCATGCCGTTCATTCTTCAATCATCAATTGATGGCTTAAAAGCAAGTTTGAGTGACGTTCTGGATTGTAATTATCACACATATCATTTTTTCATTTGAATGTAAATTTTGGCACACTGCCAAAGCTGTACAAAAGCCTTCAATAGTATGTTCGTTATAGCCAGTAAGAGCTCTATCAAGGAATCTTGCTAGATGAGCTGACCAAAGGACCAATAGAATATTGTTTTGACTTATTCTTTGTGGAAAACTTAGAATTTTTATATTTAGGATGGGGTAGTCGATGCCCAAAGTCAGCAGCGGCATTGCATGCTTGTAAATCTGCAACATTCACATTTTTTATCTGTGAATCAATTCTCTGCTTATTTCATGAAGTCTTTGGTTAATTGGTTTTATTCCAAATAATAGATATGTTTCACAAATTTTTTCTGGAAGACAAACATATGAACTGCTTATAATTCAGCATAAATTGTCTCAGGTATTATCACTGATGGATCAAAAGATGAAAATCCAACAAATGCTCCTGTTGTTGAAATAATCAAAGAGCTACAGAATGCAAGTTCTGGAGCTGGAGCTATAACAATCGGCCATGTCCAAAATACACTGCATAAGTTCCATTCTCTGTGCAAGGAGGGAGGCATCAATACCATTTCCATTGCTGGAAGGCATGGTGGTGTAGAAGCAAGCATATCTTTGGTCAGGGCTCTTGATGATAGATCAGTTATGAACCTGGTTTTAGAAGTACTAAGTGTTTTGACAGAAGGTGAGGTCTTTTTTGCCTCTCAGAACGAATTTGCACAGAAGCAACATGCATTATAACAAAGGAATGCAGTGTATGTGAAAGATTGCAACCATTTTGACTGCAGCATTTCTTTTTTTTTCTTGAGATACTGCATCCAAGTGGATATGACAGACAATCTCATCCAAGTATGTACGAGTGCACCATTGGTGAATTGTCTTTCACATTAACTTTTTTGTAGCATATATATAGGAATCTACTATTTTTGATGCTATAAGGCTCAGAACTGAAATGTTCTAATTCTTTCTTCAGGAGAGCATTGCACATCATTGTAAGTTTATTTCTTGTCTTTGTAATCTGCGTTTCTTTTTTCCATTTTCATATTGCTTACTCTTGTCTTTCTCTATTCACGGAAATTTTTGACATAAGCATCTCTGTATTGTTGTCTACAAAACAATAGTACCTTTTCTATATAGTGTATGGCTGAGTTTATATTATTGACACTATTTGGTAGTTCGTATTATGCTTCAGTCTTTTCTTTGAATTGAAAAGGAAACCAGTTTTTGATGGCTTGGCATGCATCTTTTACTATTTCTATTTTAAACTTTGAACTTACCCTCAATATTTGTCTCTTTCCCCGGGAACGCGTTTCTGGGAGGAAACGACAGGCAGAAACGGCCATTCCGTTTCGGACCCCCGGAAACGGCATTTCCGGTAAGTATGGAAGAAAGTGGAAGTAGTCGGATGGGAGCTCTGAGGTGTCAGTATCGGTGGCTGATCTGGTATCTGATACAAACTCTCTTCATAATGATGCCATCTCATAGGATCCAGGATGGGGGTGGACTATCTCCTCTCTCGTAAAGGGCACCATGCAACTGAACAATCCCTACTCATAAGCAAGTGATAATATATGTCTCAATATTGGTGCTCCTTCCACTCTCGCCTTTTACGGCATGTCAACGATTGCATGCGCCATGCTTGTCTATGTATGATGCAAAAGAGTAGTACAAATATGAGAATGCATCTGAGTGACTGACCATCTCCATCTAGTGCTCATGTGTGGGTGCTCATTGAATGGGCCTTACACACCTCACCTTGCAAGTAAGCTTCAATACACACTCTAAATGCACTCTCACACAAAAATGGGATGTACCTGACTAAATTCTTCCATGCTTTAGCATAAAATATGATTTAAGAGCAAATTCATTAGTTAATGAATGTGAGGATCTCACAGAAACAGATCCAAACCTCCTTTCTATCAGAGGTTGCAACATGTAGATGCCTTTTGATACATGGAGCTGCATTACTAGATGAGTAGACTTTCCAGCCAGTATCTTTTTTATTTCTCTCGAGTCTCTCTATTGCTGCCTTTTCCAAACGAAATACTTTATAAAATAGTATCTGCAGAATGTAGTCATCAGGTGCAAAAATTATGGGAGATTCTAGGCAGACTTCATTTTTCATATATTTTATTTTTGTCATCTTCCCCTCTCTCTCTATATGGGTGCATAATGCATCATATATATTTTCACTCTTAATGTGCATGCCTACAAGATGTAAAAAATGTACATTTGACTGCCTCACATCTTGGGAAGTATCTGTCACAACTTTATTATAATCTTTCTGCCAATGAATTCCTTTTACTCTCTCTCTCTGTATCTCTCTCTGTCTGTGTCCTTTTTCTTTTGGACTTAATTCTGACAGTGGAGTACTGTGGTTGTTCTGTGAGATCTTTAATGTGTATAATATTTCTTCCTGTCTGTGGACGTTTAAACATGCGTATGTACATGCATGGATGGAAAGATGTAAAGCCTTTTATTGGGCTATAAAACATGCTTTCAATTGTGACATGAAATGAAATTTCAAGCCCTGCTTGCAGATACAGAGAACATGGGCAAGTTCAAGGGAAATGGCGGGCTACAGCTTCTGATGAGTGTGCTGAAGGACCTTAACAAAGACAATAATACTATCCGGCATGCATGCACTTTATTATCCTCTGCTGCAAAAGGGGATGAGGTTTCAAAGGAGCAATTCATGGACCTAAATGCAGCTGAAGTGCTACCTAAACTTATAAAAGAATGCATGAATGATGGAAACTTGGTGATATTTCTTTGTAATGCTTTCAGAGCATTGGTGACATCTGATGACAGTCGAGTCGTAGCATCAAAGGTCCTGAATGCCAGAATGGCTTCTTTAGAGCATGTTTTTAGTTAGACATGACAGTCAATGTTTTCTTATCATCTGGCCATTTCAACTGTTCACTCTTAACTCTTAATGAAATTGATTGGTTAATTTAGTATAAATGTTCAAGTTGTACTCGTAGCATGATGTTTTGTGAAATTCTTTGGTGCTACATTCATCAATGTTTGGAGAAGCAATTTGAAAAGAATGGATGGGTTGTTATGCAGGCGTTCATGAATGCCAGGACTTTTGCCGAGAATGGTATGGTGGAAGCACTTCTTTTGGCAAGCTCTCAGTTGCAAGGATCATCATCAGCAATAACATCCATCTGCATGGCACTTAAGAGCCTTGCAGTCAATGTATGTATTATTCTAGAATAATAAGTTCTGGTGTCACAACTAACAAAAGCATTGTTGGAACTTGGCATGCTGGATACTTCTATCTAGCTCCTCAACTTAATATTATTGGTATCAATGCAGCTTTTTTGCGCAGGAGAATATATGCAAGTCGATTGCTGAGCAAAAGGGAATTGATTTTATTCTTCAAGTGATGGCAGAAAGCATAAAGATTTGCGATAAGTCTGTTGCGAAGAGTGCATGCTCCTTTCTATCACAGGTGCTTCACCTTGTGTAGCTCCACACTTTTTCAGTTGTATACATATTCTTAATGTTTTAACTGTGTTTTGCATAGAACTTAGAATAATCAGGAGCTCAAGAGTAGATCTATGCATTTACTCGACTTTCCATGCAACCCAAGTGGTTTAAATCAACTTTGCTCTCACTCTTGTTAGTAAGATGTGAAGTTGTTGGTCTTTTATTGATGTGAGCTGAGTATATGCCAACTCTTTTTTACCACCCTTACTCGTACACAAGATCAAATGAGATTCTAGATTAGACTAAGGTGCTGGATCGATCAATGAAAATTCCCAAGTATATACTGTTATTCTTGATCTTTGCTAAAAACGCATTATGTGGAATAAAAAAAGATCATATTTACTTTATGAGTAGATTACATTCTACTTTTTTCCTGATGTAGTTTGCCATGCAGGAATGCATTGACCACCTTTTGACCCTCTCAATCACTTTTATTGGATCACTTTTCTAGGTCTACTGGACTGTAAACCATTGTGCATCAAATAGACCACTCTAGATGAAAACTTGACCAGACTTGACGAGACAGGCTTAGGAGATAAAAATGCCCAAATGGCTATAGCATGCTGCATATGGAAACAATGGGGGGGCTCAAGCCTTATGAGACAGCCAAAGTCGAAGTTTGCACGTGTTTGCAGCTCCAAACACACCGAATGTGTGAATGTGAGAGCACAAAGTTCCAACTCCCTGATCTTCTCCCAAACTTTATATGTATGTGAAATGCAATTCTGAAGTTTCAGAAAGGCCAGAAACGGTGTAGCATTTTGGAGGGCAAGAAACGCTGGTTTTGTGCAACTATGATACACACACACACACACACACACACACACACACACACACACACACACACACATATATATATATATATATATATATATATATATATATATATATATATATATATATATATATATATATATATATATATATATATATATATATATATATAGATAGATGGATGGATGGATGGATGGATGTGGGGGGGGGGGAGAGAGAGAGAGAGAGAGAGAGAGAGAGAGAGAGAGAGAGAGAGAGAGAGAGAGAGAGAGAGAGAGAGAGAGAGAGAGAGAGAGAGAGAGAGAGAGAGAGAGAGAGAGAGAGAGAGAGAGAGAGAGAGAGAGAGAGAGAAAGAAAGAAAGAAAGTCATATTAACGTCTTCTAGAGGCCAAACTTGGCCTATGAGACAAAAACCATGTACAAGTGTAGTAACCCTGTGTAGAAGATAAAATGAAATAAAAAGTATATCGCTACACAAAGCTATATAGGGCTGGAAAAGGTTGGGGAGAAGTGGCTCTGACTCTGCAGATAGTGGCCACCTAATACATGGGGGGAATCCCAAATATGAGTAAAACGCCCTAGGTACTGGCGATGGGTGGAGGTGGGTGTAGTATGTGGTACATCGGTGGTGGTCTGAGTGCCTCCTGAAGGAAGACAACCCAGGGGGTGGTGGTACGCCTATGCTCCATCATGTGGTCGTAGGCAATCCTGATGCGTGAGATATCCTCCTGATATAGTCGTGGTCGACGATATCCGCCCATGCGTGGTCGGCGCCGTGCTCTCTGTGCTGCTGCCTGGTGTAGCGTGAGCCCTATAGATGGACCTCTCTGATGTAGCTCAACGCGCTGAAAGAACTGCGTAATGGTCTGCTGGGTACTCACCCGTGGCTGATGTATGGGCTGTAGTGACCGCTCTCGCCTCTCGTATGCTTCTGTGAGAAATCGTCCCAAGCGTCTCTGGTCTCCCATAGTCATGCACATCTGGAATGACTCCTCGAACTGTGCTCGTAGGTCTAAGTATGCTGGACATCTGATAACAAAATGCTCCTCACTCTCTACCTCTGTCTGGCATACTGGGCACCACCTCTCCTCACGGGGGACTCCCCTGGACCGACCCCTCTCAATCTCGAGCTGATGTGATGAAACCCGGAGCTGCCCAATGACGACTCGTAGGTGGTGGGGAAGGTAGGTCTGCATGTATCTCGGAATCTCGATGAAGCCCGTGCCCGATATACGTCTATTAGAGACCAAAATCGGCCTATGAGACAAAACATATACATCAGTATGATCCAATCCACTGTGATCCAAAACGAAAATAAAGTGTGAGTACTGCAAACGGGTATAAAAGGAGGGATAGTAGCTGGTATCAAGGGTGTGGGGTGCTATGGGTATGCACTCTATATGCTCAATGGGTGAGATACAAATATGATATGCATAGGGAGGGGAGGCTCGATGGTATCACAACCCCCTAAATGCCTGGAGTGGGTGTAGGATATAATGCATCGGTGGGTAAGGCATCATGGCGATCCTCAAAATGCTCTGGGCGTCCAAATCGATAGGGGTGCGCTGCTGACGTCTTTGTATCTCCATGTCATGGCGTGCGTGAATCGCCTGAATCTCTCTCTGATGTGGACGAGCTCTCCGGACAAGGGGTCTCGGTCGTCGACACTGTCGTCTAAGCTCCTCTGCTCTGTGTAATGTGACACCCCGCATCGAGCTCGGCCCTCGAGTGTATGTGGGTCTGAAAAAATCTGTAATATAAGTCTGAGGGGGGGGGGGTCAGGTGTATCTCCATCTGCTGCTGGAGGAGTGATGCGCGACGGTGCTGGAGCTCCACTAGGAAACGACCTAGAGGGCGTTGGTCCTCTGTCCCCAATAAAGCCCTGATCTCTCTAGGCCCCCTGAAGAGCTGTGGGTAGCGGTCTCTGATTCATATGCCTGGCATCTACATGTGTAGTGCTCCTCGTCCTCCACCTCCTCTCTACATATCCTGCATAATCACTCATCCCTGGGGGTATGTGTGGCTCGCCCAATCTCAATCTCAAGCTGGTGTGATGATACTCTGAGGTGCCCAATGGCCACTCTCTCAGCTGGTGCCATATATGTACCCATGTATCGTGGTCTCTGAATGAAACCATCCGCTGTCACAGTCAGGAAGTGCTCTCTGTAGTGTTGCCTCTTTGTGGGAAGAGGCCCCCGTGGTGCTATCCATGTCTCCCTGACGTGTATCTGTAGTAGGTCCTGACGGATGATCCTATTCCTCTCCGAACGAGAGAGGGTAATGTGGGGGGAAGAGAGGTCATACTGAAAAGGGGGGAGATCCGTAATGCTCATGCCATGGTCTGCTAACCATCGGTAAGTCTGTGCATACCATACTCTCTCATGCCCTATCTCTGCCAAATGTCTAGAGCTCTCAAATGCAATCCTGGTGAGTCGGCTAGTGGGGAGCTCTCTGACTCTCAGAATAAAGGTCACCAACTGGAAGAGGGCCTCCACTAGCATCGGTGGTGTGCCAAGCTCAGCTCGTATAATGTCATGTGGAACTGAGGGCTTGCTGCGCAGCAAGCGTGATATCATGGTGATCTGGGGCCTCTCAATCTGCGTCCACATCGCCTCTGTGATCCCTGGTGCCCATACTGCTGCTGCGTACATCAATGCAGGTGTCACTAGAGTGTCAAAGAGCCACCCCTTAGTCCGGGGCTCCTGAAAATGTGTCTGAAAGCAGCGTCTCTCCAATCCTGCAAGTGCCGCATAACCTCGCGTCAATCTATCTCTCGCAGCTTGTGCCATGGAGAATACCCCTGTGTTGCCCGAGAAGGTGATACCTAGGTAGACGTAGGAGTCCACTTCCTTTATCTGTCCTCCAGCTGCTCTGAAAGAGGCGCGATGGCGTACTGTCCTGGAGGTATGGAAGATCATGACCTTGGTCTTGCCAAGGTTCACTGTGAGTCGTCTCTCCATGCAAAAGGTATCGAGCGCCTGTAAATGTGACTGCAACCCCTCTTGTGACTCTGAGAGCAGGACAATGTCATCAGCATATAATAGGATATGTACTGGCGTACCTCCGAGGTCTCCTCCTCGCCCTCCTGCTCGCTGTATATACTCCGTGATCTCGTCGATGTAGAGACCGAAGAGAGTGGGTGAGAGAGGGCAACCTTGTTTCACACCAATGGTGCTAACAAGGCTGTCTGATAGACGGCCGGGGCAGCGTACCCTGCCTGTGACTCGTGCATACAAAGCGTGGATGGCCCATAGCATGTCCGATGGAAGCTGTAACTCCTGGAGCCTCCGTAGTAGTCTCTCTCGAGAGACCATATCGAAGGCTTTGCGGAAATCCACAAAGCAACAGTATAGTCTCTGCTTCCTCGCCTTCGCGCTCTCAATCAAGCAACGAAGCACGAAGATGTGGTCGATGGTGGAGAAAGTGCGGCGGAAGCCTGCCTGGCCGGGTGCTTTGATCCCCGCTCCCTCAGTGTGTGTATTGAGCTCTGCCTCTAGTACTGCCCCATAGATCTTGGCCAGGATATGGCCTATCATAATAGTCCTGTAGTTCCCTGGGTCCATCATATCGCCGGACTTATGGATAGGCGTAATGGTATGCATAGTCCATGAGTCGGGTAATCCCTCAACCAAAGCACGGTTGAAGAGATGGGCGATCAAGTGGGAAACTTGTAGAACAAATTTTTGATGGATGGCACCAAGGAACCAAGGCATCAATGGCCAAGGCATCAGTGGCCAAGGCATCAGTGGCCAGGGCATCAGAGGCCGAGGCACCACACGCCCAAAATCTGGAGTTGGGCACCAAGATGGTAGAGTTGGGCGACTGTATGCCCAAGGCAGACCTGACAAGGCGGCCAAGTGGCTGGGTCCGAGACCCAGCCACTCATCATTACACGACAAGGTCTGGTACTGGAGGCGGAGGCCGGGCTGACTCTTTTCACCGCGTAGTGCATTAACTTCCCACTACTCCTATGGAACAGACCCTCCTATTGTAATGGGTTCCTCACCTCTCTCCTATAAAAGGAGAACCCTCAAGTGAGAAAGGGGATGTGTGATATACATGAAAGGCTACAGGAGATAGAGTATACTGTGCACGCCATCCTGCTCATGTTAGCATTTCTGCTGCTTATGTTATTTCTTGATGCCGTTTGTGTAAGAATACCCTGAGTTTTGCATTTTGTTGTCCTTGCTTGGTATGAAGCTTGCTTGGTATAATTAGGAGTATGGTTAGCTGTGGTATGCCACGAGATAATCACTTGTCTTCTGATTATGTTACATTGGGCTTCCTAGTTAGTATGGTTTTGTGCTCTATTATGCTCCATGCTTACTGTTGCTTCGACTCTTAGCCCTAAGTGTAGTTTCTAGTGTTGATGTGAAGGCTTCGTGATAAGTGTCTATTTGGGTACTGTGATTTGATGTGCTCATGTACTTACATCTTCTCCAGGAGTAGTGCATTTTGCATTCCCTGCACCCACACACTTCTTTTCACCACCTACAGGTGAAAATTTGGCACGCACGGTGGGACAGGGCTTCTGGAGATTTCTCGTTATTTGAGAAATCACTTAGAATTAAGTACCCTTTCCTTTGAGTAATTATCTAGGATTGAGTGCCCAAAGCCACCTTTTTCCCTCCTCCCCCTTCCTACCCTCTTGGGCGACTACCCTTTTTCCCTCCTACTCCTTCCTACCTTCCGGGGCGACTGCTCCTCATCCTCCTCAATTTTGGTGGGCGACTCTCCTCCTCTTTGGATTCTTGGGCGATTCCTCCTCCTCTGTTGGTTTCCTAGGCGACCACCCTCTTCCTCCTCATCCTCCTTCTTGGCTTCTGGGCGACTACTCCTCCACATCCTCTCCGGCTCCTGGCTTGGGCGACTACTCCTCCTATCCTCCGTTTTGGCCCCTTGGGCGTCAACTTCTCCTCCCCCAACTCCCCCACTGGAGTAACCTCTTTTTGGGCGAAGACTCCTCCCCGGCGACCTCTTCATTGGGGCGATTTCCTCTTTCAGAAGTAGTTCCAAAGATGGTCCATGACCCACACCAGAGCTAGCAAGGAGAAGCAGCTAAACCCTAAGAAGACACCAATCAAGTGTTATCACAGAAGACGGCCAGATCCTTACCAAACACCCATAAGAAGTCTCTCTGTTTCTGGCCTGGTCTCTAGAATAGAAGGGTTAGACTCAAGCCTAGTCTCTAGAATAGAAGGGTTAGACGACAAAACTAAAACTCAAAAGACTCTACCTCAACGCACTCTTCTTAACAAGGCCATGGCAGAGGAGCTTTCCGCTGTTCAGCCAGTACGCGGAAAACCATTTCCAGACATGGGAAGCATTGAGGACCGAGTTTACAGATGCATTCCGGCCAGGTAACTCTACAGAAAGAACCTTGGATGAACTTGAGAATCTAATCTTGCATATGGGAGAATCATTTTCAGAACTTATGACGCGGGCAAGGTCACTAGTAGCAAGATTGCCGGAACCACCAGGAGATTTCCTTGTCAAGAAGTGGGTGGAGAAGGCCTTGCCGAAATCCACCCAGCAGAAGCTAAGAGAGCTTCTGAGACCAGACGCCACTTTGAGAGAATTTGAAGCATCTGCCACAAGGATTGAGGCTGCACTGGTTCATTTTGGAGCACATCCGGGAAAAACCTTCCCCCAAGATGAAGACATGGTGACAGCCTTGAGGAAGGAACTAGAGACCTTAAAGCTGTAAAGGAATCGAGAAGAGGACAAGGGAACTTCAGAAGGTCTCGCTCAATTACGACAAGAGCTTGAAGAACTCAAGACATTAAGGGAGGTAAGAACTGGACTGTGGTGTTCTCTGTGTAGTACCCAAGGACACACATCACAAGAATGTCCAAGGAAGCTAACATGCCAGTTTTGTGGCAAGGGTGGCCATGAGGCCAAGGATTGTTATTTTCTAAAGGGTCTTGGAAATCAAACTATGATGCCAGGACAACCTCCAGTAGCTCAATAGGTAGGAGTGGCTCAATCCTCCTTGTTGGGGCAGCCACCATTACCATCCACTACAACGCCTCCTGTAACAACTTTTTACACCAATCAAGGACCTCAACGGCAAGAAGGTAGGCCTCGTCAGAATCGACCACCTAGGCCTATAATGTGCTACAGATGTGGGGAGTATGGACACTTCCAAAGTAAATGTTCGCTTCCTGAGGATGCTCCACCATGCAAAAATTGTCCTGAAACAAGGGATCATTATACGAAGGACTGCCCAAAGTCGATGCCGTCTACAAGCACACCAGGTAACTCTTGCCCCCTGCATATGATCACAGTATCTAATGATAACGGCAATGTAGGCTCCCCAAGCGCCCGAGTAGTCCAACTTGAGGAACTTTCCGGAGTCATGACTAGGGCACAAAAACAGAAGGCAGCTTTGAAAGATGCTGCAAAAGAAGCAACAGATTCATCAAAAGACAAAGGAAAAAGGACCATGGAGCATGAACCTTCTCATGGAGCCAACCACCACCAAGACAAAGCAAAAATCTCACTGGGAAGAGTAGGAAGAGATAAAGATAGTAATGAGCAAGTTATTGACAAAGCGTATGCAGTATCTAAAGAGGACCTAAGGCACTTCCAACATGGATCTACTTCAAGGAACAACCAAGAAGGCTTCCTCACTGCAGTTCAAGTCTTGCAGAGCACCTACCAACAGGTATCTCTATATAACTTGTTAGCAATGAGTCCTGGATTCAGAGGAGAAGTAATGGCTTCCATAAATGGGTTAGACCCTGGCACCATATTGAGTGGCGGGCAAGGCTTCACTTCTCTAATTTCCCAACAAACACCTGTACCATCAACTTATAGCTCAGAACCATCTAGGATGGCACCTCTCACTGATTACAAGAGTCCTAGACTAACTGTAAGTATCAAGGGAACTCCTTTGGTAGGAGTGATAGTTGATGGAGGATCTGGTATTAATCTGATGCCGGAGTACACCATGACATTGCTAAATCTGAAACCAACTAAAGATGCTCACTTTACAGTATCATTGGCAGACCAAAGCAAAGTAAGCCCATTAGGCATAGTGGAAAAGGTTGAAGTCATCATACATAACTTAAAATTTGTGTTGGATTTTGTGGTAATAACACTCCCTAAGGTGAAGGGAGGATTTCCTTTGTTGATAGGAAGACCATGGCTACGCCACAGTAAAGCGGTACATGACTGGGGAAGTGACACCTTATGGGTGGCCGGACCAGACAAGGTGATGAGACAACTCCAGATGGAAGGAGGAACAGATGAAGCCCTAGGTACTTCTCAAGTTGTTCTACATCCAGAGCAGAATGCACAGGAAGAAAAAAAAAATAGCACCAGAGAAGAGGAACGACGAACTATACCAGAAGGAGCAAACATTTGGGCCACTTCTCCTCCACCATGGGTTTTGGAAGATCAAGAGGTATCAGTTTCTTCTCCTCCCAACTGGGCGACTCCCTCTCCACCTCCTAATCAAACTAGGGCACCTGCTCCACCTCCTCCCAATTGGGCGACTCCACCTCCACCCCTAAATAACTGGGCGACTGAACCTTCAGTTTGGGCGCCGCCTCCACCTCCCACCAGCTGGGCGACTCCACCTCATAGTCCAAGCTGGGTGTCTCCGCCTCCGAGTAGCTGGGTCGCTCCAGAAGCTTGGGCTCCATTCTCTGCTCAAGGATCCCCACATTGGGCACCTGAATGGGAAGCTTATCCGCCACCTTTGGCTACTCCTACAATTGGCTGGGCGGCTCAATGGGCATCCGGAACGCCTCACACAGAACCATGTAAGACAACATCACATGACATCAAGGAAGAAGTTGATGAAGGAGAAAATTTATCCAATGAAGACCTAGGGGACATCATGGATTGGATAGAGGAGACCAACAATGTTACATGCTTCACGGTAGCAATCATGGATAAAGAGGCAGATGAACCTATTATTGTGGAGTATGTAGTATTAGGTGAGCCAGCCAAAGATTTTCGAAGAGGTAAAATTCTGAAAGGAGTTGAAGGAAAAGAAAAGATTGAATCAAGCAAAACAGAAGAAAAACTAGTGGAAAGCATTTTTCCATTGGCGGAAGTTCCAGTAGGATGGACATAGGAAAAGACCGAGGAAATCATTATCAATGATAGTCCAGCATTCACAAAGCAGATGCTGTTCAAGGACGAGGAAGAGGCAATTTTGGAGCCAGTTAAAGAAGTCAACTTGGGGGAAGACGGACATCCACAGAATCTTTTACTCGCAAGTTGGTTGTGGGAACACCCTCTTCTGCTCACAGAGGTAATAACATTCATGAAGAATTTTAAAGATATATTTGCATGGAGTTACAAGGATTTGACAGGAATACCAAAAGAACTCGGAATACACACTATTCCTCTAGTGGATGAAGCTCGGCCAATTAGAGGGAAGATGTATAGGTTAAATCCCAAATATGGAGAAGCAGTCAAAAAGGAAATCCAGAAAATGGAGGAAGCAGGAATCATAGTCCCAGTAGAGCATTTAGAATGGTTGTCCTCTATGGTTATAGCACCTAAGAAGCAGCCTAATAAAATCAGAGTTTGTGTGGATTTCCGAGCATTAAATAAGGTAACCATCCCTGACGGGTTTCCCACTCCCTTTTCTAAACAAGTGATTGAAGATGTGGCGGGACATATGCTATACAGTTTCATGGATGGTTTCAGTGGATACAATCAACTGGAAATCCATCCTAACGATCAGCCAAAAACAGCCTTTGTAACTCCTTGGGGAACCTATATCTACACCAAAATGGCTTTCGGTCTTAGAAATGCACCAGCCACTTTTAATAGGACGGTGTATCTAATCTTCAACAAGTTGCTCCTAAAATTCTTAAGAATTTTTATGGACGACTTTTCGGCCTTCTCTGGAGCAGCCTGCACTACTGCAGTAGAAAATGTGCCAGAACATTTGAAGCAATTAGAACAAGTGTTCCAGCGTTGCAGAGAAACAGGTTTGAAACTTAACCCTAACAAATGTCATTTTTTGGTAACTCAAGGTACCCTGTTAGGGCATGTGGTCTCTGCAAAAGGGATGACTCCAGATCCAGATAAGGTAATGTCAATTCTCAAGCTTCCGAGACCTATAAATGCTAAAGAGGTCCAAAGCTTTCTCGGGCACACAGGATATGACCGCAAGTTTATACGCATGTATGCCGAGGCAGCACGACCACTTTCACGACTTACAAGCAAAAGTTTTCCTTTTCAATGGTTTGAAGAAGAGGAGTCAGCATTTACTTATCTAAAACAAAGGTTGGCATCTGCACCCATACTCATTTCACCAAATTGGTCAAAGACATTCCACGTGCATGTAGATGCAAGTTTGTATGCAGTAGGAGCTGTACTGACTCAACCAAGCGAGGTACACAAGTTAGATCAACCCATTCACTACGCAAGTAGACTCCTCTCAAAAGCAGAAAAGAACTATAGCACCACAGAAAGGGAAGCATTGGCTATTGTATTTGCCCTCAAAAAATTCAGGCACTATCTTTTAGGCACTACATTCACCGTAATTACGGACCATCAAGCTTTAAAATATTTGTTGAATAAGCCGCAAGTTGCAGGAAGAGTATGGAGATGGTTGCTTCTCTTCCAAGAATTTGATTTTGAAATTGTACAGAGAAGCGGTAGGCAGCATGTCATTGCAGACCATCTCTCTCGCATCAGGCATCCAGGACAAGCAACAAAGGGAGTAGAAGATGATTTCCCAGACAGCCAAATCTACAAGGTAAGTATGGCACCGACATGGTACGATGATTTAATTCTCCTTCTAGGGAAGGGCCAATTTCATACTGGGTCCACTCCATTGGAAAAGCGTAGACTCCTCCTAAAAAGTAAGAATTTCATGATGGCAAAGGATACCCTCTATAAGGTTGGCCCTGATGGGATGTACAGAAGGTGTCTTCAACCACATGAAACGGAAAGTGTTCTTCATTGGCACATGAAGGAAAGTCTAGTGGTCATTTTCCGGGGCATATCACTACACTCAGAATACTCCAAAGCGGCCTATGGTGGCCATATCTCTTTAGAGATGCCACTAAGTTTGCCAAGGCATGTGATGTTTGCCAACGATGTGCGCCCAAACCAACACGACAAAGGAATCAGCCTCTCAATATCTCTATGGCTTGGCAACCATTTGAGCACTGGGGACTAGACTTTGTCGGCCCTATTTTCCCAGTAGCACAAGATTCAGGTGCAAAGTATCTTTTAGTGGCAACCGATTATGCTACTAAGTGGGCTGAGGTTATAGCGAGTAAGGACTGTACTGCGGAAACGGTAGCTCACTTCTTGTATAATTATATCTTTTGCAGATATGGATGTCCAATAGAGGTTACAACAGATCAAGGGTCCCATTTCGTCAATAGGGTGTTGACTTTGATTTTTAACAGGTATCAAATTTTCCATAAGAAGTCCTGTGCTTATTACCCAAGGGCAAATGGGCAAGCAGAGAGCACAAATAAGGTCCTTATGCTCCTACTAAGGAAAACATGTTTACAGTTCCCTAATACTTGGGGACAGGCATATCTTGGAACCTTGTGGGCATACAGAACCTCTTTCAATGCCACAACATGTCATACTCCATTTGAACTATTGTATGGAATACAAGCAATTGCTCCTTTTGAGTTCTTGCATGGCTCCAACCGCGTGGGAACCAATCGAAATCCTGAACTTACTAGCACTCTCTCAGCAAACATTGTAAGGCTACAACTTCTAGAAGAAAAGAGAAAGATAGGTAATGATACTCTAGTGACAGTACAGGAAAAAAGGAAACAAAATCATGATGCACATCTCTGGACATCAAAAATTAGGGAAGGGAGCTTAGTTTTGATGTACCATCCGCGCTTATTTGAAAAGAAGGCTAAGAAGAAGCTGATGCCAAGATGGAACGGACCTTTTAGGGTCATACGCACACTTCCAAAAGGAGCAGTACAAATCTCCACCTTGACAGGCACAATCCTCCCCTTAGTCAATAAATCAAAGCTAAAACCCTATGTGGAAAAATAGAGAAGAGAGTATTTGCCTTGTATATAGCGTACATACCTATATGTTGTTCCCTACGTTGTTCTCTTTAGCTCTCGTCATTTCCTAATGTACATATTGGACTTTTCTCTTCTGTCTTCTTCACATAACTCATTTATCTGTTCAAACTTCTTATCACCAAGGATCTCCTTCCTTTTTCTTGGAGCCTTTTCCTTCTCGGCCACCTCTCTAAGCTAAGCAGGACCTCTAGGCCCACCCTGGGCGACTCTCTACCAAAAACTCTTAAGCGACCTTTTACCATCCTTGAGCGACTCTCTACCACGAACCCTTGGGCGACCCTCTACCATCCTCACATTGGGCGACTCTCTACCAAGACCCCATGGGCAACCTTCTACTTAGGCAACTCTCTACCAAGACCCCTTGGGCAACCTTCTACTTAGGCAACTCTCTACCAAGACCCCTTGGGCGACCCTCTACCATCCTCAAATTAGGCGACTCTCTACCAAAACCCCATGAGGCGACCCCCTCCCAATTACACCTTGGCGACTCCATTTCATCGACCACTTGGGGCATTCACTCCTAGTGACCAGATGGGGGACTCTCATCCTATGGGCGGCACTCCTCCCTTTCCCCCTCACTGTGCCAACATAAACTTCTTCTTTCTTTCTCAGCTCACTCTCTTCCTTCTCAACAATGTGACCCTCTTCCTTTTCAACCAATAATTGTTCCCCTCCATGCCAACCTCAATATCCAACCAAGGCGTCCATTCTCTTTCTCCTGCAACATGGGCAACCCACCTTAGCCTTTTCCCCTCAATATGCCGCAACCACCTTAGCCTTTTCCCCTCAATATGCCGCAGAAGCAACATGGTTGACCCTCCAATTATAGGATTACCTATCTATACCTACCTCTAACCTTCCCTTCCGTGACCTCCTACCAACTCCATATACGACCTCTCTCAGCATTCAAACCCTCGGCATACCCTACATTTTTCCACCCACTCTTCTTCGATATAGTGCATCTCCCTTTACCCTCCCTCTTCTCCATTCCACATCAATAAACCTTTCCATGAGCGACACTCATCCTATTACATAGTTAGGTGACTCCCTCCCAACTTTCCCCTTGGGCGACCCTCGCCCTAGGCGACCCCTTCCCTTGCCTCCGTGGGCAACCCTCGCCCTAGGCGACCCCTTCCTTGCCTCCAGTTAAGGCGACCCCCAACCAGGGCGACTCCCCTCCGAATCAACTCTACATGTTGGCCGAGGGCGACCCACTTCCTGGCCTAGGGCGACACTCCTCCCAAATTCCCAATGAAGCGACCCTCCTCCCTTCAACATCTCCTCAAACGGGCAACCCCTCCCTTTCAGCCAAAGGGGCGACCCCCTCCCTTTCAGCCAAAGGGCGACCCTCACCCAGGGCGACCCTCACCTAGGCGACCTTCCTCCCTCCAACTCTCCTCCAATGGGCGATCCCCTCCCTTTCCTCCGTTAGGCGACCCTCACCCAGGGCGACCCCTCCACCTCTCAAGGGCGACCCTAAGCCTAGGCGACGCCCTACCCTGTCCACCTCTTCTCAAAGGGGGGCGACATCGTATTCCTCCATATGCACGGCCCTCCGCCTGCTATCCTGAAGTTTCGTTCAGCCCCCCATGGCTTCGAACAGCATATCCTGGTAAGGGTCCACCTCCCTCCCCCAGGACTTGGAGTCTTTCCTCGCACTATACTCCTGGAATCTCTCGCAAACATACCTGGTAGATTCATCACACTCGGCCAGATTCACCCATTGATCTACAGAAGGCGACTCAGACACCAAGCTTCATTCCGTCCATCTTCACCACTCCACCGGATAGCCACCCATCTCTTCAGCTCCTCTTCTGCCTACGATCATCAAAGCACACACCAAACATCCATATATCATCGGCTACACGAGTAACCCTCGTTGCTTCGAGGATTCGGTCCAGCTCCATCAATCATCAAATTCCCAAGAGTCACAACAGCAGAAGCCATATCCATCCATATCCATCGACAGCAACCATTATACTCTGAAATCATCCAGCTCCACACCAACAATTTTAGTTTCTACATAAACATGGCGTCATCCTCTGTAGAAATAGAGGAAACCTTCTCTGAATTCAAGACGGACACTGGAAGTACATCAGGACAATCATCGGATGATTCGAGTGACTCACTTTATGTGGTTTCCGAGGAGAATCCCTCAGAGTCAGAGTCGTTGGAACAAGAAATTCAGCAGGACCAACACATCACTCGAGCAGCAGCAGAACCGAGTATTCAGCAAGATCCAGCTACTTTTCGCACAGTGTCATAGTTACATTTTGATACAGTTGTAAAACTTTTGGAACATTATTCTGTTCAGCAGGGCTCATTTTTTCTTTTTGCAGCCGATTATGTATTCGAACTCATATAGCTCATGATGTATTTCGGAATTTTCTATCCGCAATTTTCTGATGTAATTTTTCCAGACCTCCTCTATGTATTTGGGCCTACTCTCCCTTATCTCTCCGAGACGGAGAGACACTAGTGGCGGGCAACTGTAGAACAAATTTTTGATGGATGGCACCAAGGAACCAAGGCATCAGTGGCCAAGGCATCGGTGGCCAAGGCATCAGTGGCCAGGGCATCAGTGGCCAAGGCATCAGAGGCCGAGGCACCACACGCCCAAAATCTGGAGTTGGGCACCACGATGGTAGAGTTGGGCGACTGTATGCCCAAGGCAGACCTGACAAGGCGGCGAAGTGGACCCAGCCACTCATCATTACACGACAAGGTCTGGTACTGGAGGCGGAGGCCGGGCTGACTCTTTTCACCGCGTAGTGCATTAACTTCCCACTACTCCTATGGAACAGACCCTCCTATTGTAACGGGTTCCTCACCTCTCTCCTACAAAAGGAGAACCCTCAAGTGAGAAAGGGGATGTGTGATATACATGAAAGGCTACAGGAGATAGAGTATACTCTGCACGCCATCCTGCTCATGTTAGCATTTCTGCTGCTTATGTTATTTCTTGATGCCGTTTGTGTAAGAATACCCTGAGTTTTGCATTCTGTTGTCCTTGCTTGGTATGAAGCTTGCTTGGTATAATTAGGAGTATGGTTAGCTGTGGTATGCCACGAGATAATCACTTGTCTTCTGATTATGTTACATTGGGCTTTCTAGTTAGTATGGTTTTGTGCTCTATTATGCTCCATGCTTACTGTTGCTTCGACTCTTAGCCCTAAGTGTAGTTTCTAGTGTTGATGTGAAGGCTTCGTGACAGTGTGGTTAGCAACGGGATGGCAACGTCGTAGGCAACGCGTTAGCAACGTGATGAAGTTGCGAACCTAAAGTTGCGATAAAGTTGCCTATAATTCAATTTTTTTAATCAATTTTCTATTATTTTTTTAGATTTTCAATACCCTAACTGTATAAATCCTCTTATAAATGCTTTAATATATGCAAAAACACACATAAGCATTATATATCAACGTTTAAACATTTCATATATAGATCATTTGACGTCGACACCTGACCTGCATTTCAACTTAGAAATTTGATCACAATGTGAATGCACATTAACTTTTAATATAGATCACATTTCAAACTTCATAGGAATACTCAATAAATTCACAAATCACCCTTAAAACTTAAATACTCAAGTGACAAGAATGGAGATGGAACTTGGAAGTGAGCAATGAGCACATGCCACAAAATACAATAGTCAATTATAATGCAAAATCTAGGTACATGAGTCATCTCAAAGAGTCAAAATAAAAGTCAAGAGTCAAGACAATCATACTATCATCTAAATGTCTGATGTCATAAATACATATCCAATGTCCATAACCACTGATGACTGATCAATGACTCATCAGTCATGAGTCATGACTCATGTGACATGTCCAAATAAATATACAAATATAAGTCAGTCCAAGAGTCAATCATCAGAATTTGACTCAGTATCTGATGAAAACTCATCCTCATCAGGCTCATCCTCATCCTCATCCTCATCCTCATCCTCTCTACCATGTGGAGCGGAACTAGTAGAGGCCCCTGCAAATGCTACGGCTCGTGATCGAGTACGTCTCTGGGAGCGAGTCTGATGCTGTGGCTCGGTCAACTCCTGATATAACATGCTGTAAAGGTCCAACTCCTCTGAAGGTATAGTAGGCATCTCATGGACCTTCTCTATATCAATGTGGTCAATGTTGACCTGTCGCACATCTGCTGTATGACCTCCGCTCTCCAAAAGGCGCAAGTTGCAGTGGCAATATACTAGCCGCTCCAACTGTGCAGTAGATAAGCGATTCCTCTTCTTTGTGTGGAAGAGGGCCCAAGTGCTCCAATTTCTTTCACATGGACTAGCGCTACAGTCCTGTGAAAGAACGCGGATGGCAACTGATCTCTGCATGTTCCATAAAAAGTATGCATTATTTGCTTGAATTATGAGTTCAAAATTATGAATTAAAATTTAAATGAAACTTAGAAGTTTGTACTTACTACTTACCAACTCAGGTGCAGATAGGCCATATTTCTCCCACCAAGACACAGGTGACAACTGACTAGACCGGAGCATGGCGGTATCTTTCCCAAAACTACTCCCATAGTTCCGGAATAGTAGGAGCTGATCCTCAAGTGTCAAGCGCATATCAATATCATCAGGATATAATCTACCTATGTATGAAGTCCATGCACTGTCAAGCTCATGATCCAACATCTGCCTCTCAGTTCTCCATAATGGGTGTAGAATGTGAGCCATACCATGAATCGGTCGATGGAACCAACCCCATCGATCCCTCCATATAGATCTAATCTCATCAAGCCTATTTATCCAAGAGTCAAGAATCAAGAATCAATGTGAATGCAGGTGACATGTCATTGATGATTGGTAATATAAATAAGAATAATAAAATTTGAATGTAACATTATCAAAATGCATATGGCATACCTGTCTGAAGAAATAGAAGTGCATCGACCAAGGGACTCCCCAACACGGTCCATATACTCGTAAACGAGGCCTATAGTACTCCCCTCCATGTCAACAATGCGTAGCATGGAGTATAGAGGCTGCATCACTCCCACCAAAGCCTCTACCTCTCTCCAAAAACTGTCACTCAAACATGTAATGCGTACTGACTCTGCTTTACTGCATGTATGGCCACTCCATGCAAGCCACTCCTGAGAAACAACTGTCTGCATAAGTGGTTGCCTCACTCGAAGCAATCTCTCCATCACAATGCACATATAAGCAAATCTGGTCTTTGCTGGCCTAAGAAGCTCCAAATCACTGTATGATCTGAAAATGGAAAGCAACTTTGGCCTCTTCGTGAACAAGGTGACCACTCTCTGACATGTGGAAAAAATCTCATGTATCCAAGGGACCTTCCCAACATCCTCAATCAATAAGTCTATGCTATGAGCTGCACATGGAGTCCATACAATGGATGGGAACTCCTGCTCTAACATCCGCCCCATGGAAACACAATTACTTCCGTTGTCCGTTATGACTTGGACAACATTCTGCACTCCAATCTCCAAGACTTCCTGTCTGATATGTCCAAAAATGTACTCCCCTGTGATGGATAGGCCTGGAGTAGATGCATCAATGGCACGTAGGAACATGGTACCTTTGCAACAATGAACAAGTATATTATATACATTTCTTTTCCTAATGTCTGTCCATCCATCACACATCAAAGTGCAGCCATATTTCTTCTAGGTCTCCGCCATAGGCTCCAATTGCTTTTGCACAATTTCTTTTGTTCTTCTCAGCTCACTTCCTCTTAGCTCTTCATAAGAAGGCCCTTCCCACTCAACCCCAAGCCTACTCACCATTTTCATGGCCTCTTTCCATGCGGGAGTGCGCACCACATTAAAACTTAAACCACATTTAATGAAGAGCCTCATAATACCTTGGGTGGCCTCTTGCTTCCCTTGCTTTTGCAAACTAGCCCGTATGGATGATGCATGTAGGCTTCCACGACCTGTAGCAATGCTCTGACTCTCCCGTGGTCTCTTTTGCTGCTGCTCTGATGCATGTGCTACCTCCTCTGTCTCCAAGTCCTCAACAAGAGGGGCTGAAGGAAACTCCCCTTGAGATGCATGGGGTGAATGTCCTGGAGGAATAGAGCTCTGTGCACTACTATGTGTTTCTGTTGATTCTCTAACCCCTCTTCTCATTTCCCGTGCTGCAACCCATTCCAAAAGCTCTTCTTTCATCTTCTCTGGCATTGGTTTAGAGCAAGGACCAACTCCTATACCTCCAAAACGTGCTAAATGTGCTTTTATTCTATCTGCCCCTCCTGTCCCTTTGTACCCACCCAAATTGCAGGTCCATCTCTCACTACCTCCTGTTCCAAACTTTCCTTGGCTCGTGACATATTGCCAATAGCTTTGTTTAGCTCTAGGCATGATGGTTCAATGACTGCTGTAAACTCACTCTCTCTCTCTCTCTCTCTCTCTCTCTCTCTCTCTCGACTTGTCTCTGGAGTCTGCCCGCAGCGCTGCTGAGTGCTCTGGAGTCTGGAATGAAATGAGAAAGGGCCCTCCAGCGGGCCGTTTTCGGCCCGCTGGAAGGGCCCTTTTTTTTAAAATTTATACGCAACGCGTTGCGAACGCGTACGCAACGCGACGTTGCGTTGTGTACGTTGCGAAGGTTCGCAACGCGTTGCGTATGCAACACTGCTTCGTGATAAGTGTCTATTTGGGTACTGTGATTTGATGTGCTCATGTACTTACATCTTCTCCAGGAGTAGTGCATTTTGCATTCCCTGCACCCACACACTTCTTTTCACCACCTACAAAACTACATCTGCTGCGTATATAAAGTGCTCTCCCTGTAGCCCCGTGTGGTCTGCAGAACGGCCATGCTGTAGCCTATGGATGGCCTGTCGTACCATGCATGCTGTGAAGAGGGTGGATATCACCGGACGCGGTGTGGAAGGAATCGGTAATGGTGGCTGTCCTTGGACGTCATATAACCTCTGGGCGTAGGTGTTCCAAGTCGAAGGATCTGCTATGGGTGTAGGTGGACGTGGCTCACGTAGTGCCCTCCACGCGGTGGCACAATCCCTACTCATGAGAAGGTCCATCAACTCTGCCTCCAGTCTCTCCTCGAAAGCTCGCCGCTTCCGGCGTGTGAGGGCTCGCATCTGTCGTCGTGCCTCCCTCTCTGTGATGGATC
Source organism: Ceratopteris richardii (assembly GCA_020310875.1). Lineage (NCBI taxonomy): Eukaryota > Viridiplantae > Streptophyta > Polypodiopsida > Polypodiales > Pteridaceae > Ceratopteris > Ceratopteris richardii. Next base: position 197,710,748 of record CM035409.1, read on the forward strand.
CCAAGATACTCTGTGCTCTGAGATGTCGGTATAGTCGCCTACACTCCTCATCGTACCATCTATTCTGGGGTGTATGCCCCAGCCGTGTCGGATGTGCAGTGCTATGGGTGGTGTATGGGAAGCTTAGAGTAGCGGATGTATGGAGGATCGAGGAGAAGTGGGCGGTGAGGGTGTCCAAGGAGGCCGAGGGATCAAGGGAGTAGATGTGCTCTCGAACATGGGAGCTATAGATATGTGCTAGCTCATGTCTAAAGTGAATTGTGGTACGGGCTCGTGGCTGTAGGGTGACGGGGTGAAGTATGCATGGTGAGCCGCGAATGGATAGGGCAAGATATGCGTGATGAGCTCCAATCGGTAAGGGTGGGATAGTGAATGAGGTGATCAGATGTGTCGCCTCCGGAGGTCCGATAACATAGTCTACCACACTGCCCCCCTGTGGTGTCGTGGGTGGAATGCAGGTGAGACCGCACGAGGTGGGCCAGCTCTCCATCCCATTATATATAACGAGACGGTGTGCCATCTGGAGTAAGTGTCGGCCATATAAGGTGGGTGTGGCGGTGTCGGCTGAGGCTCTGAGTGTAGGCATGTCCTCTATGGTACGAAGCATCTCAAGGTCGTCAAAGTCGTAGATATCACACTGGTGGCTCTGAGTGCGGGCATTGAAGTCTCCTACAAGGAAGACTTCACCCATCCCGGTATACTCCATAATCGTGTCACTGAGGCAGTCATATGGCGATGTGGTGTCTGGTCTCTCCCCTCCTGATAGCTGCTCAGGGGAATGTGTGAAATGTGAACCAATGGGTGCAATATAGCATACGGCGAAGTACGCTGCTCTCTCCTCTGATAGCTGCAAGCGTAACCACATGAAACGCGCCTCTGGGTCTCTGGCTACCACCTGTACCCTGTGCTGTAACGACTGTCTATAGAGCACGGCTACTCCTCCTGATCCCCGTGTGGTGTGCTGTCTCATCTGGTGGCGGTGAGCTGACTCCCACATATAGCCCTCAATCCTCGGTAGGCTCCTCCCCGGGCTCTCGTGTGTCTCTGTCAAGAAGATAATGTCTCTGCCCTCCATCACCTCCTCGAGGCGCCCAGGATGTGTCCATAAAGATCCATTGCAGTTCCAGACTGCAATGTGCACCTCCTTGTGTGCTTTCTCATAGGCCGCGAATCCCTAGTCAATGGGCCGTCCATCAATGATGATCCGACCGTCTCTGTAGAGGGCACGATGTCCCTCTCGTCTTGCCTGGAGGACACGTGGCATGCATGCCCGTCTGTGCTCTACCTGCATCCGTGTGAGGTCGTCATCCAAATAGATGGGGGTGCCCGGTGTAGTGCGTAGTACCGCCCGTCGTCTGAGAAAGTCTCTCCTCCTGGCCTCATCTGAGAACTGAAGGATAAGTGCTCTGCTCCGTGTGGTGTCCCGTCTTGCTCTCCATACTCTGGTGAAAGGGAGAGGCTCATCCGCGCAGTATCCAAGTAATGTGCACAAGCGACGCCCGTCCTGCTCTGGTGATCTGTCTGTCTCTGTGAGGCCGGAGACTCGAACATTGAGCCTGCGGGCCTGTCGCATCCGCTCCTCCTCAATGGTGGTATGCACTATGTGGATCTCCTCATGGTGGTTGTTCTTCTTTGCCTCCTGTCGAAGGTTCTTTTTGACAACCTCGACCCATCCATCTTTCTTAGTCTCAAGCTCGTTCTGCACCACCTCCATACACTCCTTGATAGTCACCCGAATGTCCTCTAGATGTGGAGCGATCTCCCCCTCCTCGTGCATGCTGTCCAGTTTCGTTTTCATATCAGTAAGCGCAGTGTGCAACTCCTCCAGGTCCCGTGAGTGCTGTTTGCGGGTAGCGAGAAGCTCTTCCCGAAGGGATTCGTTTTCCTTCTCCAAGGTTGCCACCTTGGCTTCGAGGGCGACAACTTCACGGGTAACCCCATTCAGTGCAAAATCTCCTTCTTTCTTGTGTTTTCCTATCAACTCTCGGAGGGCATGCTCTAAGGTGGCCAACTGTTCCTCCAGCTTGGGAGCCATGAGAGAGAGAGAGAGAGAGAGAGAGAGAGAGAGAGAGAGAGAGAGAGAGAGAGAGAGAGAGAGAGAGAGAGAGAGAGAGAGAGAGAGAGAGAGAGAGAGAGAGAGAGAGAGAGAGAGAGAGAGAGAGTTTAGATTATTGGGGTTTCAAGTTTTCGGGTTGGACTTTAGCTTAGGTTAGGGTTAGGGTTTTAAGGTCAAAGTTAGGGTTAGGGTTAGGGTTAGGTCATGGCTAGGGTTAGGGTAATGGTTAGGGTTATGTTTTTTTGGCATTTTAAGGTTAGGGCTTGAGTCGTATGGATGCATGATATTGATTAGGGTTTCGATCAAGATTGGGGGGGTAAGTGGCTTACGACTGTGGTTGGAGCGGGGGTGCTGACGATTGTGGCGGGAGCGGGGGACGCGTTCGGCGGTCAAGTGGCGCAGTGGTTGCGGGAGCGGGGACAGAGAGCGGGCGGCGGGCTTGGTCGAGCAGGCGTAGTGGCGGGCAGGGGACGTCAGGGTGAGAGCAGAGCGAAGCGAGGCAGTCCCGGGGCAGGGCCGCGCGGGGTAGAGGGGGCCAGGCAGCGCGAGATGGGGGAGGGCAGCGCGAGGCAGTCCCGGGGCAGGCCGCACGGGGTAGAGGGGGCCAGGCAGCGCGAGATGGGGGAGGGCAGCGTCGAGCAGGGGGTGGTCGGGCAGCGCGGAGGAGGGAAGCACCGAGCAGGGGGTGGCCGGGCAGCGCTGAGCAGGGGGAGGGGGGGAGAGAGAGAGAGAGAGAGAGAGAGAGAGAGAGAGAGAGAGAGAGAGAGAGAGAGAGAGAGAGAGAGAGAGAGAGAGAGAGAGAGAGAGAGAGAGAGAGAGAGAGAGAGAGAGAGAGAGAGAGAGAGAGAGAGAGAGAGAGAGAGAGAGAGAGAGAGAGAGAGAGAGAGAGAGAGAGAGGGAGGGAGAGAGAGAGAGAGAGAGAGAGAGAGAGAGAGAGAGAGAGAGAGAGAGAGAGAGAGAGAGAGAGAGAGAGAGAGAGAGAGAGAGAGAAAGAAAAGAAAGTGTTTTTACGTCTATTAGGACTCCGAACTCGGCCTATGAGACAAATCGATGTACATGGGTGTATCTTCTGTCTATCAGAGAAGATAAAAGTGCTGAAAAAGAAACTGGTAAAGCTGATACATATCTCCGTGAAATGCGTGTGGAGATACCCATGAAAGGGGGGGGGGGGTGTATGGAGTGCGATATCTATGGCAGTCTATATGCAAAGGGGTAGTACAACAAGCATGGGAATGCATATGAAACGACTAACTAGCTCCATCCTGTGCTAATGGGCGGGTGTAAGATGTGATACATAGGTGGAGGTGGAGTCAGGGCCATCGTGATAGCTGCAACGGGATCAGCCATCATCTGGAATCGTCTCTCCTCCATGGCGCCATGGTGACGAGCCTGGATCTCTGCAATCTGATGTCGGTGATGTCTCGGGGCCCGATATCCTCTAGCACGGGGTCGTCTCCTAGCTCGAGCAGCCTGAGCCTGCTGAAGAGTCACCCCTCTCGGTGTGTGGGCTGAGGGGGGGAGGGCTGCAACACGTCGTGGAATAAAGAACTCAGTGAGCTTACTCTGTCTCCCTCCTGTATGGGCTGCTACAGTAGGCTGGAGTAGGGAATCTCTGTGACTCTGTATCTCTAGTAGGAATCGCCCGAGCTGTCGCTTGTCTCTAGAGTCCATGATCTCTCGGAGGGTGGGCTGCCTTGTAAATAGAGTCCCGTATCTACCTCTGATGCCATCATATGCGCTACATCTGCATACAAAGTGCTCCTCATCCTCTATCTCTACTCTGCAAACCCTGCATATCCGCTCCTCTCTGGGAATGTCTGCGGCTCTGCCCGTCTCAATCTCTAGTCTATGTGATGAGACTCTCAACTTGCCAATCGCTACCCTCGAGCTATGAGGCATGTAAGTATCCATGTAACATGGCCGCCGGATGAAACCGTCTGCTAGGATGTCTAAGAACTGGTCTCGATAGTGCAATAGTCTCGATCCCATGTGTGGTGTGTGCCATGTCTGACTAATGTAGCGCTGCCAAAGATCCTGTCTCAACAGAACATTCCTCTCATGATGGGAGAGGTGGATGTGAGGTGAGTCTGGGTCGTACTGAAAAGGCGGTAATCTGTCCATATCAAGCCCATGACTATCAAACCATACTCTAACCTGAGTGTACCAAGCTCTCTCATATCCTGACTCTGATATCTGTATAGATGCCTCAAAAGCTCTGCGTGTGAGTCTGTCTGTAGGGAGCTCCCTCATCCTCTGAATAAAGCAGATAGTCTGGAATAGTGCATCTACTACCATGGGTGGTGAAGCTAGCTCTGCCCTGATGATGTCATGTGGTACCGACTGTTTCCCGCGAAATAGTCGCGAGATCATACGTACCTGGGGCCTCTCGATCGCACTCCACTGGGTGGCTGTGAGGCCTGGGGCCCAAACTGTCGCAGCATACATCATAGCTGGTCGGACTAGTGTGTCAAATAGCCACCCCTTCGTGCGGGGCTCCTGGAAGTGTGCCTGGTGACATCTCCGCTCTAACATGGCTAAAGCTGCATATGCTCGTGTGAGTCTATCGGTGGCTGCCTGTCTCATGCTGAAGGGGCCAGGTAAGCTCGTGAATGTGACTCCGAGGTAGACATAGGAAGTGACCACCTCAATCTGTCCACCGCCGGCTGTGAATCCTCCTCCATTCCTCACCAAGGGGGAGGTGTGGAAGATCATGACCTTGGTCTTGCCAAGGTGTACTGTCAAGCCCTTCTGTGTACAAAACTCATCGAGGGCATCCAAGTGGCGCTGTAATCCATCGGGTGACTCTGAAATCAAGACAATGTCATCGGCATATAATAAAATGTGGACAGGTGTACATGCGAGGTCTGCACCCTCTCCTCCAGCTCGGAGAATGTAGTCCTCAATCTCATCGATGTAGAGACCAAATAGAGTGGGAGAGAGCGGGCAGCCTTGCTTAACACCGATGGTGCTAGCAATGACCTCAGACATACCTCCTAGACACTGTACTCTCCCGGTCACCTGCTCATAGAGTGCATAGATGGCCCAAATCATCCCTGATGGTATTCCCAAGCTCTGAAGGCGTTGGAAGAGCCTCTCTCGTGGCACTGTATCGAAAGCTTTGCGGAAGTCCACAAAGCAGCAATATAGTCTCTTCTTCCGCACCCTTGCCCCATCAATGAGGCAGCACAAAATGAAGATGTGATCAATAGTAGAGAAAGCTCGCCGAAAACCTGCCTGGCCTCGTGCTCGTAGCCCCTCAGTCTCTGCATATGAGCTTAGCTCTGCCTCAAGTATGGCACCGTATAGTTTGGCCATGGTGTGGCCAATCATGATGGTCCTGTAATTCCCTGGATCCAGGGTGTCGCCAGATTTGTGGATAGGCACAATGGTGTGCCTAGTCCACTCCTCTGGGAAGCCCTCCCCTATAGTCCGATTGAAGGCATGTGCAATCAACGGGGCTATAGTGGAGGATGCATATATGAGGTGCTCGCTCTGCAATCCCGTATGGTCTGTCGAACGTCCATGTCGCAGTCGTCCTATGGCCCTCTCAACCATCTTTGCTGTGAAAAGAGAAGAACTAGTAGGGCGAGGCTCAAGTGGCTGGGGAATGGGAGGCTGCCCAGGCACCTCATATAATCTCTGAGCATAATCATGCCATGTGTGTAGGTCCCCAATAGGTGTGGTCGGGCGTGGCTCTCGTAGGGTACGCCATGTTGCAGCACTGTCCATACTCATAAAGAGATGATATAGCTCAAGCATCTGTGCCTCCTCAAAGGCTCGCCTCTTCCGACGTGTGAGAGTCTTCATCTGTCCTGTGGCCTGTCTCTCTGTGATCTCTCCCAATGCTCGTTGAGCTCGTAGTCGGCGGTAGGTATCTCTTCATTTCTCATCATACCAACGATGTTGTGGCATAGTCCCTGGGGGAGGTGTGTGACCAGAATGGATGGTGTGTGGGAAGGAGCTGATGGCGGATGTCTGAAGAACTGATGCTATCTGTGAGGTGAGTAGGGATAGTGGAGTGTCAGGGTGAAGCAAGAGAAGACCCTTCTCGACTTGGGCCGCATATATGTGAGCTAGCTCGTGTGTGATGTGGATGGTGGTGTGTGGGATGCGTGCTGCGGGTGTGCGTGTAGGGGTGTCTCCCTTGAGGGAGAGAGCGAGGTATGCATGATCGGCCCCAATGGGTATAGGTGGGATGGTGAATGAGGTAAGTAGGTGAATGGCCTCTCTAGATCCCATGACGTAATCTACTGAACTTCCCCTGCCATCTGTGACTGAGTGTGGCATGCATGTCAATCCTCCTGATGTAGGCCACTGAGCCATCCCGTTATAGATAACGAGATTATGTCGAGAGCGTAGTCTGAGTAAGTGAGTGCCATAATGAGTGTGTGTAGAGTCAGCTGAAGCTCGAGCTGTAGACTCATCCTCTATGGTACGTAGTATCTGTGGGTCTTCTGGGTCAAATATCTCACACTGATCATTGCCTGTCCTTGCATTGAAGTCTCCCATAAGGAAGACTTCCCCTAGTGCTGAGTACTCTGTAATCTCTTCTGACAAGCAAGTGTATGGTGAGTCCTCCTCTCGATCTATGATAGCGAATCGCGAGCTAGAGGGAGCAAAGTAGCATAAAGCTATGAAGATGATCCGCTCCTGTGAGAGCTGGAGTCGAATCCAAAGATATCGGCCTGTGAGTCACGTGTGACTATCTGTATCCTGCTCTGAAGTCCATCTTTGAAGAGTATGGCTACTCCGCCTGATCCTCTGGTGGTATGCTGACGTGTACACTCTCTGTATGTGGACTCCCACTGGAAACCGTGGACTCGAGGTAGGCCCCAGTCCGGGCTCTCATGTGTCTCTGTGAGCATAATGATGTCTTTGCCTTTGCGCACCTCTTCCAACCTCTCTGGGTGTGTCCATAGGTCTCCATTGCAGTTCCAAACTGCAAGGTGTATCTCCTCGAGTGTCTCACAGGCCGCGAATCCCTATGGGATGGCCTTGCCATCAATGATGACACGACCATCTCTGTATGAAGCCTTCTTTCCTTCTTTGCGAGCTTGGTGTACTCTCGGCATGCATGCACGGCGGTGTGCTACTTGCATGGGTGTGAGATCATCATCAAGGTAGATGGGGGGGCCATCAAGTGCTCTCAGAATCACCCTCTTGCGTAGGAAAGTAGATCTTACATCTTCTGAAGGGAAGTGTAGAATGAGAGCTCTCTTCTTCGTGGGGTCTCGTCCCATTCTCCAAGACTTGATAAATGGAAGGGAGTCCTCTTTGTAGCCGAGCATCCTGCATAGTGTCTTCCCGTCGGACTCGGGTGTAGAGCCTTCTTTTTCTACAATACCTGTGATGCGTACATTGAGACGACGGGCATGTCTCATCTTTTCTTCTTCAATGGTGGTGTGCACGATGAGTGCTTCTTCCTTTTGTGCTTCCTCTTTGGCTTCTTTTTTGATGTTCTTTCTCACTATGTCGATCCATCCTTCTTTGGTGGCTTCTAATTTGTTTTCCATGCTCGCGGTCAAAGCTTTGGTGAGTTCTTCTTTTAAAGCTTCTGTCGTGTTCATATGAATCTCTCCCTCTTCGGGTGTGAGAGAGACCATTGAAGCTTTGATCAGCTCCAATTCTTCTTTCATGTTTGCCCTTTCCTTAGCCCATTCTTCTTTTTCTTTGTTTCTCTCCCTCTCACACTCTTCTTTCTCTTTCTGCCATGCTTCTCTCTCTTTGTGATATGTTTCTACTTCTTTCTCGAGCTTTGAGAGGCGGTTGATGACGGCCGTGATAGTGGAGTCCACCATCTTCTTGTTTTCTTTGATAGCTATGGTCAGTTTGTCCTCCATTTTCATCAAATCGTCCTTCTTAGCCGTAGCGCTCATTGCATTCGAAGATGAGAAAAAAATGCTCAGTGTGCTGAGCCCAAAGACTTGCGATGAAGACGGGAGCGCGCCCGATGCGCGATGGAGCAAGGGTGGGAGTGGCTAATAACTGTAGGCAACCCTAATATTTGAAACCCTTGAAACCCCCAGCTCGGATACAGACTTGAAACCCTAATATTTGAAACCCCCAGCTCGGATACAGACTTGAAACCCTAGATCCAAGTCGGGTACAGAGCAACAGGCGGATTTAGGGTTTCGAGACAGAGAGAGAGAGAGAATTAGGGTTAGGGTTAGGGTTAGGGTTGAGATTTAGGGTTTTCGGGTTTTGGCTTAGGGTTAAGGCTAGTTTTAGAGATGAGATTAGGGTTCGCCACACCTGCTGCGACGGGCAGCGACGGGGCAGAGGGAGAGCAGCGACGGGCAGCGACGGGGCAGAGGGAGAGCAGCGACGGGGCAGCGACGGGGCAGACGGGGCAGCGACGGGGCAGCGACGGGGCAGACCTGCAGCGACGGGGCAGAGGGAGAGCAGCGACGGGCAGAGAGAGAGAGAGAGAGAGAGAGAGAGAGAGAGAGAGAGAGAGAGAGAGAGAGAGAGAGAGAGAGAGAGAGAGAGAGAGAGAGAGAGAGAGAGAGAGAGAGAGAGAGAGAGAGAGAGAGAGAGAGAGAGAGAGAGAGAGAGAGAGAGAGAGAGAGAGAGAAAGAAAGACTTTTTAACGTCTATTAGAGGCCAAAATCGGCCTATGAGACAAAACATATACATCAGTATGATCCAATCCACTGTGATCCCAAAACGAAAATAAAGTGTGAGTACCGCAAACGGGTATAACAGGAGTGGATAGTAACTGGCATCAAGGGTGTGGGGTGCTATGGGTATGCACTCTATATGCTCAATGGGTGAGATACAAATATGATATGCATAGGGAGGGGAGGCTCGATGTATCACAACCCACTAAATGCCTGGAGTGGGTGTAGGATATAATGCATCGGTGGGTACGGCATCATGGAGATCCTCAAAATGCTCTGAACGTCCAAATCGATAGGGGTGCGCTGCTGACGTCTCCGTATCTCCATGTCATGGCGTGCGTGAATCGCCTGAATCTCTCTCTGATCTGGACGAGCTCTCCGGACAAGGGGTCTCGGTCGTCGACGCTGTCGTCTAAGCTCCTCTGCTCTGTGTAATGTGACACCCCGCATCGAGCTGCGTCCTCGAGTGGATATGGGTCTAAAAAAATCTGTAATATAAGTCTGAGGGGGGAGCCAGGTGTATCTCCATCTGCTGCTGGAGGAGTGATGCACGGCGGTGCTTGAGCTCTACTAGGAAACGACCTAGAGGGCGCTGGTCCTCTGTCCCCAATAAAGCCCTGATCTCTCTATGCCCCTTGAAGAGCTGTGGGTAGCGGTCTCTGATGTCCTCATATGGTTGGCATCTACATGTGTAGTGCTCCTCGTCCTCCACCTCCTCTCTACATATCCTGCATAATCGCTCATCCCTCTGGGTATGTGTGGCTCGCCCAATCTCAATCTCGAGCTGGTGTGATGATACTCTGAGCTGCCCAATGGCCACTCTCTCAGCTGGTGCCATATATGTATCCATGTATCGTGGTCTCTGAATGAAACCATCCGTTGTCACAGTCAGGAAGTGCTCTCTGTAGTGTTGCCTCTTTGTGGGAAGAGGCTCCTGTGGTGCTATCCATGTCTCCCTGACGTGTATCTGTAGTAGGTCCTGACGGATGATCCTATTCCTCTCCGAACGAGAGAGGGTAATGTGGGAGGAAGAGAGGTCATACTGAAAAGGGGGGAGTTTTGTAATGCTCATGCCATGGTCCGCTAACCATCGGTAAGTCTGTGCATACCATACTCTCTCACGCCCCGTCTCTGCCAAATGTCTAGAGCTCTCAAATGCAAGCCTGGTGAGTCGGCTGGTGGGGAGCTCTTTGACTCTCAGAATAAAGGTCACCAATTGGAAGAGGGCCTCCACTAGCATCGGTGGTGTGCCAAGCTCAGCTCGTATAATGTCATGTGGAACGGAGGGCTTGCTCCGTAGCAAGCGTGAGATCATGGTGATATGGGGCCTCTCAATCCGTGTCCACATCGCCTCTGTGATCCGTGGTGCCCATACTGCTGTTGCGTACATCAATGCGGGTGTCACTAGAGTGTCAAAGAGCCACCCCTTAGTCCGGGGCTCCTGAAAATGTGTGTGAAAGCAGAGTCTCTCCAATCCTTCAAGTGCCGCATAGCCTCGCCATGGAGAATACCCCTGTGTTGCCCGAGAAGGTGATACCTAGGTAGACGTAGGAGTCCACTACCTCTATCTTTCCTCTAGCTGCTGTGAACGAGGTGCGATGGCGTACTGTCCTAGAGGTATGGAAGATCATGACCTTGGTCTTGCCAAGGTTCACTGTGAGTCCTCTCTCCATGCAAAAGGTATCGAGCGCCTGTAAATGTGACTGCAACCCCTCCTGTGACTCTGAAAGCAGGACAATGTCATCAGCATATAATAGGATGTGTACTGGCGTACCTCCGAGGTCTCCTCCTCGTCCTCCTTCTCGCTGTATATACTCCGTGATCTCGTCGATGTAGAGACCGAAGAGAGTGGGTGAGAGGGGGAGAGAGAGAGAGAGAGAGAGAGAGAGAGAGAGAGAGAGAGAGAGAGAGAGAGAGAGAGAGAGAGAGAGAGAGAGAGAGAGAGAGAGAGAGAGAGAGAGAGAGAGAGAGAGAGAGAGAGAGAGAGAGAGAGAGAGAGAGAGAGAGAAAGTCATATTAACGTCTTCTGGAGGCCAAACTTGGCCTATGAGACAAAAACCATATACAAGTTTAGTAACCCTGTGTAGAAGATGAAATGAAATAAAAAGTATATCGCTACACAAAGCTATATAGGATTGAAAGAGGGTGGGGAGACGTGGCTTTGACTCTGCAGATAGTGGCCACCTAATACATGGGGGATCCATAATGTGAGTAAAAACACCCTAGCTACCGGTGATGGGTGGAGGTGGGTGTAGTATGTGGTACATCGGTGGTGGTCTGAGTGCCTCCTGAAGGAAGACAACCCAGGGGGTGGTGGTACGCCTATGCTCCATCATGTGGTCGTAGGCTGTGCTGATGCGTGAGATATCCTCCTGATATAGTCGTGGTCGACGATATCCTCCCATGCATGGTCGGCGCCGTGCTCTATGTGCTGCTGCTTGGTGGAGCGTGAGCCCTATAGATGGACCTCTCTGATGTAGCTCAGCTCGCTGAAAGAACTGGGTAATGGTCTGCTGGGTACTCACCCGTGGCCGATGTGTGGGCTGTAGTGACCGCTCTCGCCTCTCGTATGTTGCTGTGAGAAAGAGTCCGAAGCGTCGTTGGTCTCCCATAGTCATGCACAACTGGAGGGACTCCTCTATCTGGAAGTGTGCTCGTAGGTCTAAGTATGCTGGGCATCTGATAACAAAATGCTCGTCACTCTCTACCTCTGTCTCGCATACTGGGCACCACCTCTCCTCACGGGGGACTCCCCTGGACCGACCCCTCTCAATCTCGAGCTGATGTGACGAAACACAGAGCTGCCCAATGACGACTCGAAGGTGGTGGGGTAGGTATGTCTACATGTATCTCGGAATCTCGATGAAGCCCTCGTCTGATATATGTAGAAAATGCTCACGGTAGTAGAGCATTTTCGGTGGCAATGTATCCCTAGGGCTCACCCATGTCCTCTGTATGTATGTATGCCATATCTCCTGACGAATGACCCTATTCCTCTCCTGATGAGAGCGAGTAGGTGGGTGCATGTTAGTCATACTGTAGTGGTGGTAGCCTGTCTATATCAAAGCCATGGTAGGCCAACCAGTCTCGTGTCTATGCATACCATGATGAGGTGTCTCCTGCTAATGTCATATCACGTGATGCCTGGAAAGCTCGATAGGCAATGCGCTCTGTATCCATGCTTCGGAGCCTGTGTACTAGGCATACTGTCTGGAATAGTGCCTCAACGAGCATCGGTGGTGCAGTGAGCTCTGCTCTAATGATATCATGTGGTACGGAAGGCTTGCTACGGATATGTCTGGCAATCATGAGGATCTGTGGCCTCTCTAATGATGTCCATACTGATGTAGCTAAGCCTGGTCCCCATATGGGTGCCCCATACATGAGTGCTTGCGTAACCAAAGTGTCGAAGAGCCACCCCTTTGTGCGGGGCTCCCGAAAATATGCCTGGTGGCACTGTTTCTCCATCAAAGCTAATGCTGCATACCCACGTGTGATGCGGTCACGGGCTGCCTGAGACATAGAGAAGATCCCTGATGGTGCTGTAAATGTCACCCCCAAGTAAACATATGATCCGACCACCTCAATCGGTCCACCTGCTGCTGTGAACAAACTATGTCTGCGTACGTGTGCTGATGTATGAAAGATCATGACCTTGGTTTTACCAAGGTTCACAGATAACCCTCTATAACCCTCTGTGTTTGCAAAAGTCATCTAGGCCATGTAGATGATGCTGTAGACCTTCTGCAGACTCTGAAACGAGTACAATATCATCAGCGTATAAAAGAATATGGACCATGGACCCACCTACCTCAATGCCATCACCTCCCTACTGCTGTATGTAGTCCACTATCTCATCAATGTAGAGACCAAAGAGGGTGGGTGAAAGAGGGCATCCTTGCTTCACCCCGATAGTGCTAGCAAGTGGATGAGATAAGCCCCCCGGACATCTGACTCTACCAGATACTCTCTCGTATAAGGCGTAGATCCCCCATATCATCTCCTCCGGAGCTCCGATATCAAGTAGTCGTCTGAAGAGTCCTTCCCTGGGAACAGTGTTAAATGCTTTGCGGAAGTCCACAAAGCAGCAATATAATCTCCTCTTCCTCACTCTTGCCTGGTCGATCAGGCATCTCAGAGTGAAGATGTGGTCAATGGTAGAGTAATCGCGTCTCAAAACTGCCTGTCCTGGAGCCTTGATACCCTTCCTCTCAGAGAGAGTACTCAACTCTGTCTCTAGTACCGCCCCATATAAGTTGGCCAATATAGGGCAATCATGATAGTCAGGTATGTAGCTTGACCCATAGTATCACCTGCCTTATGAATGGGCACTATGGTGTGCTCAGTCCATGAGTCAGGGAACCCTTCAACCAGTGCACGGTTGAAGAGATGGGCAATGAGCGGTGCAAGGGTCGTGCCTCCGTAGATGAGGTGCTCTGCCTGTAAACCGAAATGGTCATGGGCCTTGCCATGCTGTAGATGGGCAATAGCATGTCCCACCATAGTGGGTTTGAAGAAGTCAGAGGTAGTAGGACGTGAGCTGTGTGGTCTGGGAATGGGGGGCTGGTATTGGATCTCGTATAGGCTCCGTGCATAGCTATGCCAAGTGCTCGTGTGTCAGATGGGTGTCTGCTGTCTCCTCTCTCTCAAATGTCGCCATGCCACTACAGTGTCTCGACTCATGAGCAAATGATAGATATCCCAGTATTGTCTCTCCTCCCAATCTCGCTGTTTGCGGCGAGTAAGTCTCTGCATGCGACGCTGTGCCTGTGTGTGTAATATCCCCTCTATGCTCTAAAATCCGTAGGTGCTTCCGTAGCTTACGGCAATCTCCATCATACCAACGGCTCTGGGGCATGGAACCTCTGCGTGGAGGGTGTATATGTGTGCGGTGTGGGAAGCTGCAGAGAGCTAAGTCCTGTAGGATGGTGGTGAACTGTGATGTAAGTGTGTCCAAGGGTGAGAGTGGATCGAGGGAGAGTAGGCGGGTGTGTAAATGGTGTGCATAAACGTGTGAGAGCTCGTGTGTGAAGTGTATCGTGGTGTGTGTCTGAGTGGGTGAGGGAGGGTCTAATGGAATAGGAGATGAGAGTGTGAATGTGATAAATGTATGGTCAGCTCCAAGTGGGCGTCGTCCAATACTAAGTGAGGGGATGAGTGAAGCTCTAGAGGTGGTACCTAAAATGTAGTCGACTTTGCTCTCACCTTCCCCGTGAGGGAAGCAAGTAAGTCCGCCCGAACCTTGCCAACGATTCATCCCGTTATATATAACGAGCTGATGTCGGCTGCCTAGCTCAAGTAGATGTCTGCTATACTTGGTGGTGTCTTGACCCATGTCCGCCGATACTCTACTGGTGCTCACCTCATCTCGGTCTCTGATCCTCATGAGATGTGGGTGGTCCATGTCGTACGCCTCGCATTGATGTGACTGAGTATGGCCATTGAAGTCCCCCATAAGGAAGACTTCACCTAGTGTGCTGTAATGTAGTATCTCATCTGAAAGTGCTGTGTATGGTGAGTCTCTATCTCGGATCGGTCCCCCACTATCCTGTCCTGCGTATCGAGATCCGCTTGGAGGGAAGTAGCATATAGCAATGTAAATCCAGCTCCCCTGTGCTATCTCCATGCGAACCCACATGTATCGTGCCTCCTCATCTCTCCCTATAATGTGGATCCGGCTCTGTATCTCCTGTCTAAATACGATGGCCACACCTCCCGATCCTCGCGCTGTTCTCTGTCTCGTCGCGGGATCAACCATCATCTGGAATCGTCTCTCCTCCATGGCGCGATGGTGACAAGCCTGGATCTCCGCAATCTGATGTCGGTGAAGTCTCGGGGCCCGATATCCTCTAGCACGGGGTCGTCTCCTAGCTCGAGAAGTCTGAGCCTGCTGAAGAGTCACCCCTCTCGGTGTATGGGATGAGGGGGGGAGGGCTGCAACACGTCGTGGAATAAAGAACTCAGTGAGCTTACTCTGTCTCCCTCTTGTATGGGCTGCTACAGTAAGCTGGAGTAGGGAATCTCTGTGACTCTGTATCTCTAGTAGGAATCGCCCAAGCTGTCGCTGATCTCTAGAGTCCATGATCTCTCGGAGGGTGGGCTGCCCTGTAAATAGACTCTCGTATCTGCCTCTGATGCCATCATATGCGCTACATCTGCATACAAAGTGCTCCTCATCCTCCATCTCTACTCTCCAAACCCTGCATATCCGCTCCTCTCTGGGACTGTCTGCGGCTCTGCCCGTCTCAATCTCTAGTCTATGTGATGAGACTCTCAACTGGCCAATCGCTACCCTCAAGCTATGAGGCATGTAAATATCCATGTAACGTGGCCGCCGGATGAAACCGTATGCTAGTATGTCTAAGAACTGGTCTCGATAGTGTGATAGTCTCGATCCCATGTGTGGTGTGTGCCATGTCTGACTAATGTAGAGCTGCCAAAGATCCTGTCTGAGCACAACATTCCTCTCATGACGAGAGAGGTGGATGTGAGGTCATACTGAAAAGGCGGCAATCTGTCCATATCAAGCCCATGACTATCAAACCGGACTCTAACCTGAGTGTACCAAGCTCTCTCATATCCTGACTCTGATATCTGTATAGAGGCCTCAAAAGCTCTGCGTGTGAGTCTGTCTGTAGGGAGCTCCCTCATCCTCTGAATAAAGCAGATAGTCTGGAATAGTGCATCTACTACCATGGGTGGTGCAGCTAGCTCTGCCCCGATGATATCATGTGGTACCGATGGTTTCCCACGAAATAGTCGCGAGATCATACGTACCTGGGGCCTCTCGATTGCACTCCACTAGGTGACTGTGAGGCCTGGGGCCCAAACTGTCGAAGCATACATCATAGCTGGTCTGACTAGTGTGTCAAATAGCCATCCCTTCGTGCGGGGCTCCTGGAAGTGTGCCTGGTGACATCTCCGCTCTAACATGGCTAAAGCTGCGTATCCTCGTGTGAGTCTATCGGTGGCTGCCTGTCTCATGCTGAAGGGGCTAGGTAAGCTCGTGAATGTGACTCCGAGGTAGACATAGGAAGTGACCACCTCAATCTGCCCACCGCCGGCTGTGAATCCTGCTCCATTCCTCACCATGGGGGAGGTGTGGAAGATCATGACCTTGGTCTTGCCAAGGTTTACTGTCAAGCCCCTCTGTGTACAAAACTCATCTAGGGCATCCAGGTGGCGCTGCAATCCCTCGGGTGACTCTGAAATCAAGACAATGTCATCGGCATATAATAAAATGTGGATATGTGTACCTGCGAGGTCTGCACCCTCTCCTCCAGCTCGGAGAATATAGTCCTCAATCTCATCGATGTAGAGACCAAATAGAGTGGGAGAGAGCGGGCAGCCTTGCTTAACACCAATGGTGCTAGCAATGGCCTCGGACATACCTCCAGGACACTGTACTCTCCGAGTCACCTGCTCATAGAGTGCATAGATGGCCCAAATCATCCCTGATGGTACTCCCAAGCTCTGAAGGCGTTGGAAGAGCCTCTCTCGTGGCACTGTATCAAAAGCTTTGCGAAAGTCCACAAAGCAGCAATATAGTCTCTTCTTCCGCACCCTTGCCCCGTCAATGAGGCAGGTAGAGAAAGCTCGCCGAAAACCTGCCTGGCCTCGTGCTCGTAGCCCCTCAGTCTCTGCATATGAGCTGAGCTCTGCCTCAAGTATGGCACCGTATAGTTTGGCCATGGTGTGGCCAATCATGATGGTCCTGTAATTCCCTGGGTCCATGGTGTCGCCAGATTTGTGGATAGGCACAATGGTGTGTCTAGTCCACTCCTCTCAGAGAGAGAGAGAGAGAGAGAGAGAGAGAGAGAGAGAGAGAGAGAGAGAGAGAGAGAGAGAGAGAGAGAGAGAGAGAGAGAGAGAGAGAGAGAGAGAGAGAGAGAGAGAGAGAGAGAGAGAGAGAGAGAGAGAGAGAGAGAGAGAGAGTTTTTTTTACGTCTATGACAGGCGAAAGTCGGCCTATGAGACAAAACATAAGATACATGATACGGATGTCATCCGGCTGCCACAAAACTAAAGTAAGATCATAAAAAGCTAATACAATCTAGTCTCCAACATGTGTGGTAAAATACTAAGGCTGATGGAGCCCTATCCCTGGGGGTATATGCATGTCTATATGCTGAGGGCAATACAATCATGAAGATGCATCTGTCTACTAGCTCCATCTAGTGGTAATGGAGGGGTGGAGGATGTGATACGTAGGTGGAGCTGGTGCTAGAGCTTTCTCTATGAAAGCTATAGGATCTGCTCTCATCATGGCTACTCGCTGTGTAGTCGCCTCGAGATGTCAGGCTCGAATCTCCTCTATTTGGGGATGGTATAGCTTAACTCCTCTGAGGGCTGTGACTCGTGGTCGTCGTCTAGCTCGACTCACCTCAGCCTGCTGTAGTATCACTCCTCGCTTGGAATAAGGTGGGGAGGGGACTCTAGACCTCTGGAAAAAATCAGTGAGCTGTAGCTGTCTCCTCTCCATCTGTGTAGCTGTGTGTCTCAGTGGTAAGAGTGCATCTCTATGCCTCTGAATCTCTATCAAGAAACGTCCTAACTGTCTCTGATCTCGGGAGTCCATAATCTCTCGTAGGGTGGGCTGCCCTTTGAACAAAGTCTTATATCTGTCTCTAATCTTAGTGTATGCTGTGCATCGACATACGAAATGCTCCTCACTCTCCACCTCCTCTGTACATAGTTTGCAGATCCGCTCAGCTCTCTGGACCCCAGTGTGTCTCCCACTCTCGATCTCTAGTCTATGTGATGCGACCCTGAGTTGTCCAATCGCTACTCGTGAACTCTGTGGCATATAGATGTCCATATAGCGTGGTCTTTGTATGAACCCATCTGACATAATGGTGAGAAACTGATCCCTGTAGTATGACATCCTCCCCTCTAAACTGGGTGAGCTCCATACTCTCCTGACGTAGAGCCTCCATAAGTCCTATCTGATCACCAGATTCCTCTTGTTGCGAGAGAGCTGATAGTAAGGTGAGTCTGAGTCGTACTGAAAAGGTGGCAAACTCTCCATATCGAGCCCATGTGTCTCGAACCAAGCAGTGACCTGACCTGTGAGTACCAAGCTCTATCATGTCCACTCTGAGATAACTGTATCGTTGCCTCAAAAGCTCTACGAGTGAGTTTGTCGCTTGGTAACTCCCTCACCCTTTGTATGAAACTCATTGTCTCGAACAGTGCCTCGAGGACCATGGGTGGTGCTGAGAGCTCTGCTCGAATGATGTCATGTGGTATGGTCTCCTTGCTACGGAACAAGCGTGAGATCATACATACTTGGGGCCTCTCAATCTGTGCCCACTGATCGATCGTCAAGCTTGGTGCCCAGACTGTCGCTGAATACATCAAGGTGGGGGTGACTAGTGTGTCGAAAAGCCACCCCTTCGTGCGGGGTTCCTGGAAGTGTGCCTGGTGACACCTCCGCTCTAGCATCGCTAGGGCTACATACCCTCGGGTGAGTCTGTCAATAGCTGCCTGCCTCATGGTGAAAGGTCTTGGTAGACTGGTGAAAGTAACTCTTAAGTAGACATATGAAGTAACCACCTCGATGTGCCCTCCTGCTATGGTGAAGATGGCTGCACTCCTCACTGCACTGGATGTGTGAAAGATCATGACCTTGGTCTTGCCAAGGTTCACAACCAATCCTCTATGTGAGCAAAAATCATCCAAGGCTCCGAGGTGGCATTGGAGCCCCTCATGTGACTCTGAAATCAAAACAATATCATTGGCATATAAAAGAATGTGAACTGGAGTACCTCCGAGGTTGCTCCCCTCTTCTCCTTCTCGTAGTATGTAATCGGAGATCTCGTCAATGTAAAGCCCAAAAAGTGTCGGGGAGAGGGGACAACCTTGCTTAACACCAATGGTGCTAGCAATGGGCTCTGATAAACCTCCAGGGCATCGGACTCGACCAAACACCTTCTCGTAGAGAGAGTAGATGGCCCATATCATCTCTGTCGGGATCCGAAGGCTCAGTAGGCGCTGGAACAGCCTCTCACGTGGAACTGTATCAAAAGCCTGGCGGGGTTGAAGACATGTGCAATCAACAGGGCTATAGTGGAGGCTGCGTAGATGAGGTGCTCGCTCTGTAAACCAGTGTGGTCGGCAGCCCGCCTGTGCTGCATGCGACGTATGGCCCTCTCCACCATGGATGTAGTAAAGAAAGAGGAGTGTGTGGGTCCACGCTCAAGTGAATGTGGGATGGGTGGCTGTTGAGGCACATCATATAGTCGCGTTGCATAATCTCGCCAGATCTGTGGGTCCTCAATGGGTGTAGTCGAACAAGGCTCACGGAGAGCGCGCCATGCTGTCGCACTATCCATGCTCATGAATAGACGGTATAGCTCAAGCTCCTATGCCTCCTGGAATGCCCGTCGCTTTCGACGGGTCAGTGTCTTCATTTGTCTACTTGCCTCTCTCTCTGTAATCTCTCCCAAGGCTCGTCGCGCATGTAGGTGTCTATAAAGTGCTCTACACTCATCATCGTACCAATTGTTATGGGGTCTAGTCCCAGGGGGAGGGATACGTCCTGTATGAGTGTGAGGGAAGGAGCTGATAGCTGAGGTATGTAAGATGGATGAGAGAGAGAGAGAGAGAGAGAGAAAGAAAAAAAGAAAGACTTTTTAAAGTCTATTAGAGGCCAAAATCGGCCTATGAGACAAAACATATACATCAGTATGATCCAATCCAATCCACTGTGATCCAAAACGAAAATAAAGTGTGAGTACTGCAAACGGGTATAAAAGGAGGGATAGTAGCTGGCATAAAGGGTGTGGGGTGCTATGGGTATGCACTCTATATGCTCAATGGGTGAGATACAAATATGATATGCATAGGGAGGGGAGGCTCGATGGTATCACAACCCCCTAAATGCCTGGAGTGGGTGTAGGATATAATGCATCGATGGGTAAGGCATCATGGCGATCCTCAAAATGCTCTGGGCGTCCAAATCGATAGGGGTGCGCTGCTGATGTCTCTGTATCTCCATGTCATGGCGTGCGTGAATCGCCTGAATCTCTCTCTGATGTGGACGAGCTCTCCGGACAAGGGGTCTCGGTCGTCGACGCTATCGTCTAAGCTCCTTTGCTATGTGTAATGTGACACCCCGCATCGAGCTGGGCCCACGAGTGTATGTGGGTCTGAAAAAATCTGTAATATAAGTCTGAGGGGGGGGGCCAGGTGTATCTCCATCTGCTGCTGGAGGAGTGATGCGCGGCGGTGCTTGAGCTCTACTAGGAAACGACCTAGAGGGCGCTGGCCCTCTGTCCCCAATAAAGCCCTGATCTCTCTAGGCCCCCTGAAGAGCAGTGGGTAGCGGTCTCTGATAGCCTCATATGCCTGGCATCTCGAGCTGGTGTGATGATACTCTGAGCTGCCCAATGGCCACTCTCTCAGCCGGTGCCATATATGTATCCATATATCGTGGTCTCTGAATGAAACCATCCGCTGTCACAGTCAGGAAGTGCTCTCTGTAGTGTTGCCTCTTTGTGGGAAGAGGCTCCCGTGGTGCTATCCATGTCTCCCTGACGTGTATCTGTAGTAGGTCCTGACGGATGATCCTATTCCTCTCCGAACGAGAGAGGGTAATGTGGGGGGAAGAGAGGTCATACTGAAAAGGGGGGAGATCCGTAATGCCCATGCCATGGTCTGCTAACCATCGGTAAGTCTGTGCATACCATACTCTCTCATGCCCTGTCTCTTCCAAATGTCTAGAGCTCTCAAATGCAAGCCTGGTGAGTCGGCTAGTGGGGAGCTCTCTGACTCTCAGAATAAAGGTCACCAACTGGAAGAGGGCCTCCACTAGCATCGGTGGTGTGCCAAGCTCAGCTCGTATAATGTCATGTGGAACGGAGGGCTTGCTGCGCAGCAATCGTGATATCATGGTGATCTGGGGCCTCTCAATCTGCGTCCACATCGCCTCTGTGATCCCTGGTGCCCATACTACTACTGCGTACATCAATGCGGGTGTCACTAGAGTGTCAAAGAGCCACCCCTTAGTCCGGGGCTCCTGAAAATGTGTCTGAAAGCAGCGTCTCTCCAATCCTGCAAGTGTCGCATAACCTCGTGTCAATCTCTCTCTCGCAGCCTGTGCCATGGAGAATACCCCTGTGCTGCCCGAGAAGGTGATACCTAGGTAGACGTAGGAGTCCACTACCTCTAT
The DNA here is from genome assembly GCA_020310875.1 of Ceratopteris richardii. NCBI lineage: Eukaryota > Viridiplantae > Streptophyta > Polypodiopsida > Polypodiales > Pteridaceae > Ceratopteris > Ceratopteris richardii. The sequence continues at coordinate 197,731,596 of CM035409.1, forward strand.
CTGTCCTCCAGCTGCTGTGACAGAGGCGTGATGGCGTACTGGCCTGGAGGTATGGAAGATCATGACCTTGGTCTTGCCAAGGTTCACTGTGAGTCCTCTCTCCGTGCAAAAGGTATCAAGCGCCTGTAAATGTGACTGCAACCCCTCCTCTGACTCTGAGAGCAGGACAATGTCATTGGCATATAATAGGATATGTACTTGCGTACCTCCGAGGTCTCCTCCTCGCCCTCCTGCTCGCTGTATATACTCCGTGATCTCGTCGATGTAGAGACCGAAGAGAGTGGGTGAAAGAGGGCAACCTTGTTTCACACCAATGGTGCTAACAAGGCTGTCTGATAGACCGCCGGGGCAGCGTACCCTGCCTGTGACTCGTGCATACAAAGCGTGGATGGCCCATAGCATGTCTGATGGAAGCTGTAACTCCTGGAGCCTCCGTAGTAGTCTCTCTCGAGGGACCATGTGGAAGGCTTTGCGGAAATCCACAAAGCAACAGTATAGTCTCTGCTTCCTCGCCTTCGCGCTCTCAATCAAGCAACCAAGCACGAAGTCATAATAGTCCTGTAGTTCCCTGGGTCCATCATATCGCCGGACTTATGGATAGGCGTAATGGTATGCATAGTCCATGAGTCGGGTAATCCCTCAACCAGAGCACGGTTGAAGAGATGGGCGATCAAGTGGGAAACTACATTTGCTGCGTATATAAAGTGCTCTCCCTGTAGCCCCGTGTGGTCTGCTGAACGGCCATGCTGTAGCCTATGGATGGCCTGTCGTACCATGCCTGCTGTGAAGAGGGTGGATATCATCGGACGCGGTGTGGAAGGAATCGGTAATGGTGGCTGTCCTGACGTCATATAACCTCTGGGCGTAGGTGTGCCAAGTCGAAGGATCTGCTATGGGTGTAGGTGGGCGTGGCTCACGTAGTGCCCTCCACGCGGTGGCACAATCCCTACTCATGAGAAGGTCGATCAACTCTTCCTCTTGTTGCTCGTCGAAAGCTCGCCGCTTCCGGCGTGTGAGGGCTCGCATCTGTCGTCGTGCCTCCCTCTCTGTGATGGATCCTAAGATACTCTGTGCTCTGAGATGTTGGTATAGTCGCCTACACTCATCGTCGTACCATCTATTCTGGGGTGTATGCCCCAACCCTGTCGGATGTGCAGTGCTGTGGGTGGTGTATGGGAAGCTGAGAGTAGCGGATGTATGGAGGATCGAGGAGAAGTGGGCGGTGCGGGTGTCCAAGGAGGTCGAGGGATCAAGGGAGTAGATGCGCTCTCGAACATGGGAGCTATAGATATGTGCTAGCTCATGTCTAAAGTGAATGGTGGTACTGGCTCGTGGCTGTATGGTGACGGGGTGGGGTATGCATGGTGAGCCGCGAATGGATAGGGCAAGATATGCGTGATCAGCTCCAATTGGTAAGGGTGGGATAGTGAATGAGGTGATCAGATGTGTCGCCTCCGGGGGTCCGATAACATAGTCTACCACACTGCCCCCCTGTGGTGTCGTGGAAGGAATGCAGGTGAGACCGTGTGAGGTGGGCCAGCTCCCCATCCCATTATATATAACGAGACGGTGTGCTGCTCCCATCTGGAGTAAGTGTCGGCCATATAAGGTGGGTGTGGCGGTGTCGGCTGAGGCTCTGAGTGTAGGCATGCCCTCTATAGTACGAAGCATCTCAGGGTCGTCAAAGTCGTAGATATCACACTGGTGGCTCTTAGTGCGGGCATTGAAGTCTCCTACAAGGAAGACTTCACCCATCCCGGTATACTCCATAATCGTGTCACTGAGGCAGTCATATGGGGATGTGGTGTCTGGTCCCTCCCCTCCTGATAGCTGCTGAGGGGAATGTGTGAAGCGTGAACCAATGGGTTCAATATAGCATACAGCGAAGTACGCTGCTCTCTCCTCTGATAGCTGCAAGCGTATCCACATGAAACGTGCCTCTGGGTCTCTGGCTACCACCTGTACCCTGTGCTATAACGACTGTCTATAGAGCACGGCTACTCCTCCTGATCCTCGTGTGGTGTGCTGTGTCATCTGACGGCGGTGAGCTTACTCCCACATATAGCCCTCAATCCTCGGTAGGCTCCTCCCCGGGCTCTAGTGTGTCTCTGTCAAGAAGATAATGTCTCTTCCCTCCATCACCTCCTCGAGGCGCCTTGGATGTGTCCATAAAGATCCATTGCAGTTCCAGACTGCAATGTGCACCTCCTGCTATGCTTTATCATAGGCCTCGAATCCCTAGTCAATGGGCCGTCCATCAATGATGATCCGATCGTCTCTGTAGAGGGCACGATGTCCCTCTCGTCTTGCTTGGAGGACACGTGGCATGCATGCCCGTTTGTGCTCTACCTGCATCCGTGTGAGGTCGTCATCCAAATAGATGGGGGTGCCCGGTGTAGTGCGTAGTACCGCCCGTCGTCTGAGAAAGTCTCTCCTCCTTGCCTCATCTGAGAATTGAAGGATAAGTGCTCTGCTCCGTGTGGTGTCCCGTCCTGCTCTCCATACTCTGGTGAAGGGGAGAGGCTCATCCGCGCGGTATCCAAGTAATGTGCACAAGCGACGCCCGTCCTGCTGTCTCTATGAGGCCGGAGACGCGAACATTGAGCCTGCGTGCCTGTCGCATCCGCTCCTCGTCAATGGTGGTATGCACTATGTGGATCTCCTCATGGTGGTTGTTCTTCTTTGCCTCCTGTCGAAGGTTCTTTTTGACAACCTCGACCCATCCATCTTTCTTAGTTTCAAGCTCGTTCTGCACCACCTCCATACACTCCTTTTTGATAGTCACTCGAATGTCCTCTAGATGTGGAGCGATCTCCCCCTCCTCGTGCATGCTGTCCAGTTTCGTTTTCATATTAGTAAGCGCAGTGTGCAACTCCTCCAGGTCCCGTGAGTGTTGCTTGCGGGTAGAGAGAAGCTCTTCCCGAAGGGATTCGTTTTCCTTCTCCAAGGTTGCCACCTTGGCTTTGAGGGCGACAACTCTACGGGTAATCCCGTTCAGTGCAGAATCTCTTTCTTTCTTGTGTTTTCCTATCAACTCTCGGAGGGCATGCTCTAAGGTGGCCAGCCATGAGAGAGAGATAGATAGATAGATAGAGAGAGAGAGAGAGAGAGAGAGAGAGAGAGAGAGAGAGAGAGAGAGAGAGAGAGAGAGAGAGAGAGAGAGAGAAAGAAAGAAAGTCATATTAACGTCTTCTCGAGGCCAAACTTGGCCTATGAGACAAAAACCATGTACAAGTGTAGTAACCCTGTGTAGAAGATAAAATGAAATAAAAAGTATATCGCTACGCAAAGCTATATAGGGCTTGAAAAGGCTGGGGAGACGTGGCTCTGACTCTGCAGATAGTGGCCACCTAATACATGGGGGGATCCAAAATGTGAGTAAGACGCCCTAGCTACTGGTGATGGATGGAGGTGGGTGTAGTATGTGGTACATCGGTGGTGGTCTGAGTGCCTCCAGAAGGAAGACAACCCAGGGGGTGGTGGTACGCCTATGCTCCATCATGTGGTCGTAGGCAATCCTGATGCGTGAGATATCCTCCTGATATAGTCGTTGTGGACGATATCCGCCCATGCGTGGTCGGCGCCGTGCTCTCTGTGCTGCTGCCTGGTGTAGCGTGAGCCCTATAGATGGACCTCTCTGATGTATCTCAACTCGCTGAAAGAACTGCGTAATGGTCTGCTGGGTACTCACCCGTGGCTGATGTATGGGCTGTAGTGACCGCTCTCGCCTCTCGTATGCTGCTGTGAGAAAGCGTCCCAAGCGTCTCTGGTCTCCCATAGTCATGCACAGCTGGAATGACTCCTCGATCTGGAACTGTGCTCGTAGGTCTAAGTATGCTGGACATCTGATAACAAAATGCTCCTCACTCTCTACCTCTGTTTGGCATACTGGGCACCACCTCTCCTCACGGGGGACTCCCCTGGACCGACCCCTCTCAATCTCGAGCTGATGTGATGAAACCCGGAGCTGCCCAATGACGACTCGGAGGTGGTGGGGAAGGTATGTCCTCATGTATCTCGGGATCTCGATGAAGCCTTCGTCCGATATATGTAGAAAATGCTCGCGGTAATAGAGCATTTTCGGTGGCAATGTATCCCTAGGGCTCACCCATGTCCTCTGTATGTATGTATGCCATATCTCCTGACGCATGACCCTATTCCTCTCTTGATGAGAGAGAGAGAGAGAGAGAGAGAGAGAGAGAGAGAGAGAGAGAGAGAGAGAGAGAGAGAGAGAGAGAGAGAGAGAGAGAGAGAGAGAGAGAGAGAGAGAGAGAGGATAAGGGTTAGGGTTCAAGGCAAGGATTAGGGTTAAATTTAGGGTTTTGGTTTGAGATTAGGGTTAGGGTGTGAGATTAACCTCGGTGTATTAAGCCTATTTATGATTATGGTTTAGGATTGGTTTTGGAAGAGGGCTAGGGTTTCGAGACCCGATGAAAATTGTTGCTTGCAATGCCATCTGTGGGAGTGGCTAACACTCGGGCAGCAGGAACAGGGCTGTGAAACCCCAACATGTTCGACCCTGTGAAACCCTAAAAGATAGAGAGGGCAGGTATAATAATCGCGAACCCTAGAGTGGATACATGTTGCTCGGTAGGTACAGAGGCAGGTTGCGAACCCTAATTCGGTGGTGCCGCTGGATTTCAGAGAGATTTGGGGGTCTGACGTACGGCACTGCCTTCACGAACCCTAACTACAGGTATAGCAGAGTACTGCACTTGTGGAGCTCGAGAAAGAACAGGTACACCAGCGCAGCTCCTTCGCGAACCCTAACGGCAGGTACAGCAAAGGAACAGGTACAACAGAGCGCAGCTCCTGAGAGAGAGAGAGAGAGAGAGAGAGAGAGAGAGAGAGAGAGAGAGAGAGAGAGAGAGAGAGAGAGAGAGAGAGAGAGAGAGAGAGAGAGAGAGAGAGAGAGAGAGAGAGAGAGAGAGAGAGAGAGAGAGAGAGAGAGAGAGAGAGAGAGAGAGAGAGAGAGAGAGAGAGAGAGAGAGAGAGAGAGATTGATTTGGCAAGCTTTATAACAATGTCTTCAAGTTAGCAAAAGTTAAAGCAAAAAGCATCATTGATTTTGTTTGTGAAAAAGTGAATACTGGATTATTTCTCTTTAATAATGAGTATGTTCGTCTGTGTGATGTGTGTGAGTACCTGTAAGTGATTGAGAGCCTCCGAAGTTAATGATTTGCATGCTAATTTAAAATGTTATTTTGATCATGTACGCACCATGTGTGTCAAGATTGCGATGTTCTCACTGGAAGAGCGTGTGCAAGTTATTCAAGATGGAACTTCCATAGCTAATATATGGCACGGAACATTTCAAACAAGTGCTCGTAGTCCAGCCTCCTACTGAGGATGCCTGTTTTCCCTCCTTTGAGGAGTCCCTTGCTTACACTCCGGGAACAAGTGACTCACACAGGGCTTCCACTTGTGAAAAGACCTTATCGAAGGAGGAAGTTTTAATGGTTGTTCAGTCTCTTAAGAGTGGGAAAGTGCCAGGAATTGATGGAGTTACTAAAAAGTTTGTGACTCAAACTATTACTTGTGGATGCTTGTAATGAAATTTGGGCGCATCGAAAAATGCCTTTCTTATTCAAGTTAGGATGGATTAAATTCTTTGACAGATTTTATGTTTCTAAGTGGGTAGGAGGTTGGAGGCCCATTACGATAATGGGTATCATGTATAATATATTTGACAAGGTCTTTGCTTGAAGATTGGAGCCCTTTATTTGCAAGGTGGTTCATCCAGCGCAGGTCAAGTTCATGCACCACAGATCCATTTTTGATAACATATTCTTGATGCAGTTGACGATGGAGCATGCTCTGAAATCAAATCAAGAGGTTGTATGCAAATTGATTTTGAGAAGGTGTTTGACTGTATAAGATGGGTATTTTTTGTGAGTAGATGGCAAACTAAGCCATCTTTTGAGAGTTGACTGATGCATTCATTCCAGGATATAGGAATCATACAGTGCTAAGTGGAGAGAGCTTTTATGTTCCATAAGCAGGTTTCTCATTATTCATTGTGTATTCAGGCGTTTTCTTCTAACGATAATTGATATAAATGAAATCAATGGTCTTATGCAATTCATGACATGGGAAGAGAACTTTGATTCGAACTAATCTAATTGAAAATGTCAAACACACCATATAATGCGCTTGATGTGTTTTTCTTGTACTTCTCTTGTATGACTACAGCTTGCAGGGAGTGATGATAATAAGGAGTTCATTGTAATGAGTGGTGGTTTAGAGAGGTTGATTAGCATCACATCATACTTTTCAGATGATCCATCCGTGCTGCAGGAGGTCAGCTCTCTTTCTCTGTCTGTGCCTTCTTTTATGCAGATTGAAATGAAAATGTAGATGTAATCAGATTAATATATGTAGAGCTCAAATGATTTCTGGGTTTGACACTTGTGTACCTGTTATTGTTGAAAACAATAGAGAGACTTTTTTGTCTCTGCATGCAGGCTTTCACTGTTGTCACAGCACTCTCTTTGCGATCTCCGCAAAATGCTCTCAAGGCAGTTCAGGTGGGTGCGCTTGATATTGTGGCTGAGGCTATGGAATGCCATCCTGCAGCTGGAACCATGCAAAGACAAGCCTGTCTCCTGTTGAGGAACTTTGCTGTTCGGAGCTCAGAGATCAGGTATTGTGCAGGAACAGTGCATGTAGTCAAGTTTTGCTTTGTGTTCATTCAATAATCTAACACCTGATGAGATGTACATGCTGATCTTCTCATCTTGTCATCTTGTGGACATACATCTACAAACTATTTGAATGCCCTATCATTCCCTTTTTTTTTGGGTGTATGCTGATTCTAAGAAGGTAATTAAGCTAAGCCTATTTCAAAATGCTAATAGGAAAGGATATTTCGCATGTGAAATAAAAGTTGACTTGAGTTTATCAGACAAGGTTTACATTGGAAAGGTCATCCGTGCACAATTTGAAAGAGGATTAGTTGATTGAAATGAATTATAAAAAAGTGAAATCTCCCTAGGATGAGAATTCCTTAAGATTGTTCGTGTAAAGTAAAATGTTTATGTCTTTGACATCCTCTGAGGGTTGCATCCTCTTCCAGTAGATTAAGCGTTGTGCCTAGCGGAATTCCTTCAGATCTCTATCAAAAAAACGTATTTTTGAATTTCAAGCTATGGGGCACAGCCACCTTATTAATGTTTGAATATCTACTGACTACTGGAAATGAATGTGGAAACTGGAGCTCAATTGCATCTGATACTTCCTGACTTTGATATATTGTGAAAGGTCTGGGCTTTGTATCTTTATTCGGTGCCCGGGCAACTTTCAAGTTGCCATTACTGAAAGGGAAAGCTTCATATAGATGACGAAGATATCCATAGATAACTAGATGCCATTAAGTCTAGGGCTAATGCGACAGAAGAATGTACATTTGGTTTAAACCTATACATCATCAGTGTATCATTGCTGTATGATCCTGTAGCTGTTTGCATGCAATTTTGTTATTCATGGAAGGAAGAGATCTCGGATGATCCTTGTGCGTGTTGGAGGAGATGGTGGATAGTCACAAGAGATGAAGTGGTGTAGCTAGATCCTGTTCACACCTGCTCAGAATGATCACTGGAGAGTGTAGTGGGCCTCTTTAGCTAACTAATGAACATAAATAATCACATATGTTGCTTGGAAGATGATCCACTACTTCAAGGATCAAAATAGATAGGTTGCTAGATAGTGCAAGATCAAAAACTTGCTATTTTAGTTCATACACATGTCTAGTGTTTTGAACAATTCTTTGAGCACGGAAGCAATTGGCTTAATTCCTTTTGGGGAACTCTAATTAACTTAATATGCTAACAATCATGAGTGATTTCATAAAAAATGAAGGACTACATGCAGAGAAAGATGTTTAGCAAATCATACTATCATCCCGACATTTACGGGCTGTGAGAGTCAACAGACCAGTGAGTAAAGATGAGTTAATATCTGACAATCCCGAGAAGCATTGCTAATGAAACTTTGTAGGATTGTAGTAGACACTATGCTGAATCTAGCATGCTTTAAATCATGGCAAATGATCAACTACACAGTGAGAACAAGGTATGAGAAGATCACTATTTTGATGGAGTTATGACAGAGAAGTGACATGAGAATGTAATGATCATAAATGTATTAAAACATGTACAAAATACAATGTCATTGGCAATCTAACATTGCTCAATGTGTGAGAGGTGAATGAGCTATGATATGAGCTCTCACTTCACAGTGAATATCCTTCAAAATGATCTCATGGCCTCGAGATACACGCGAGTCTTTTAGATCCTCTTTTTATAATTGTACTTGGAGCCAAAGTTTGAATTCATTCAAACATCTACCTAAAAGTGAATGTTAAAGTATAGGATAAATTCCCTCATCACTCAACAACCAAAATGATTCTTGATTTAGAGCTTCTTAACTCCACATGGATACAATCCACTTTTACAAAGGTAAATGTGAAGTAATTTTACAAGAGGTTGAACATATGAAGCCTTGCATAGGCTATGCCAATTAATCAAGCATGAACTACTCAACCAAGTATGTGGGCTTGGTTTTAATTGCACCAACAACTCCCTCTCAAGCCTAACATGCTTGGTCTTCATTGCTCCTTAATTTCCTGCAAACCAATCATCAATTCGAACTTGTTCATCTTTGTTTCATCCAATGCCTTTGTGAGTATATCTCCTCATTGTAAATGAGTCGATACATAGGATAGTTGAATATCCTTGTTGAGCAATCTTTCCCTTACATAATGATAGTGCACTTCAATGTGCTTAGTCCTTGCATGGTATACATGATTAGAAGCCAAATGAAGTGAACTAGTGTTATCTCCAAAGATTATTGAAGTGTAGGAATGTATCTCCAAATCCGCATATAGTTGCTTAAGCCACATAGCTTCTTGAGTTTCAATTGCCAAACCTCTATATTTTGCTTCTATGGAAGAACCTACAAAGGATGGGTACCTTCAAGTGCTCCTCCTATCATCCTTGGAGCCAGCCCAATCTGCATCAGAATACATCTTTATATCTATGTCAAAAGTGAAGGGATAGAACAACCCTTCATTCATTGTACCCTTAAGATACTTAAGCACCCTCTTTGCAGCTTCCATATGAGGCTTCCTTGGTGCATGCATAAACTGACTCAATGTACTTACTGCATAGGCAATGTCTACTCTTGTTAAAGTAGCATAATTAAGACTTCCCACAAATTGTTGATAACCTGAAACATCATCAAGTAGTTCACCTTCATGTGAACTTAGCTTATGATTGAGTCTATAGGAATAACTGCAATTTTAGTATTCTCCATCTTAAACTTTACCAACATATCTTGTATGTACTTCCTTTGAGTGATATATATACATGAATCTGTATACATGAGCTCTAGCCCAAGAAAGTAGGTTAATAAACCAAGATCACTTATTTTAAATTCCTTCATTAATTGAGCCTTGACATGCTTGATGCCATTAGCATCATTCACTGTAAAAATGATGTCATCTACATAGACACATAAGTAAATAACTTCTGATTTGTTCTTCTTAACAAATAGAGAAGAATTTGCCTTGCTTGCCACAAAGCTGTGGTCCTGCAAATAAGTAACAAGCCTATGGTTCCAAGCTCTAGGAGCTTGCTTCAGTCCATAGAGTACCTTCCTAAACTTGCATACATAACCTGTTTTATCTTCATCTACAAATCCTATCCATTTAAGAATGCATTCTTGCCATCTAACTGACATAAATTCCAATTTTTAGAAGGAGCAAGACTTACCAAAACCTTGATTGTTGGCATCTTTGTCACATGTGAAAATGTTTCTTCATAATCTACTCCATGAGTTTGGGCAAATCCTTTTGCCACTAACCTTGCCTTGTACCTGTTTATAGAGCAATCAGAGTTCCTTTTGATTTCGTATATCCACTGTGAACCAATTACCTTCATATCTGGCTTTGTGGGAATTAGGTCCCAAGTGTGATTTTCCTATAATGCTTCCACTTCTTCTTGCAGGGCTTCTTTCCATTCTTTCTTCTTCCTAGCCTCTTCAAATGAAGAAGGCTCTTCTTCTATAGAGTCTTTAGTGATATATATAGAATGTTTTGTGACTAAAGATGTATCATATCCATACCTTATGGGCTTATTACTTTCTCTTTGTGATCTCCGTAATGTTTGATTTGAAGACTCGGGTATATCTTCTAATTCCTTGAGTTTGAACTTTCATCTTGACTTTTAAGCCTTGAGGTCAATCTGCTCTTCATCCTCTGAGTTGCTATCTTCTGCTAAGTGTTGATCTTCTTGAGTGAGGGTTCGAAAATCATTTTCCAAATCATATGGTAACCTGACTTTCTTGGAGTCATCTTCAAACCATGAATTATTCTCATCAAATACTACATCCCTACTAACTATGAATGCTTTGTTAGTAGGATTGTACAACCTATAACCCTTTTGATTTTGATCATACCCAATAAATATACATTTCTCAACCTTAGGGTCAAGCTTTCCTCTGATTTGTGAGGGGATGTGTGCATAAGCAATGCGCCCAAATATTTTGCAATGGCCCAATGAGGGTCTCCTTCCATTCCATGCTTCATAGGGTGTCATACCATCCAATGATTTGGATGGAAGGCTATTGACCAAGTAGGTGGCTGATTAACGTGTTCCTTCTCTCTGCCACTCCATTCAATTCAGAAGTGTATCTGGTTTGTTACTTCCCTCTTTATGCATCTTTCACGTAGAAATAGATCAAAATCATGTGAAAAATACTCACCACCTCCATCAGACCTGATCCTCTTCAAACTCCTTCCTGTTTGGTTTTCAACTAGTGCCAAATACTTCTTGAAACATGTAAATACCTCATCCTCATGCTTAATGAAATAAAGGATTGTCCATCTACTTTAATCATCAATAAATGACACATAGTACCTTGAACCTGAGATGGATGGATCTTTGCTAGGACCCCACACATCAGTGTGTACAAGCTCCAAATAGTCTTCATGGATGTATCCTTTCCTGTTGAAGGGTTTCCTGTGAGCTTTGCCAAATTGGAAAGCTCCACATTTGTATATCATGTGTTGCTTGGTCACATTGGGAATGCGAAGCACACTTTGATCCCTTCACATTTGCTTTAGAGTTCTTTCTCCTATATGTCCTAGTCTTTTGTGCCATATTTCCAACTCAGATAAGGTTTGATCTTTATAATTGAATAGAGCTATGTTCCTTGTGTCGTCAATTTCAAATGTAAATAATCTACCTGTCTTCTCACCTTTGGCAATCCTTTTGAAGCCTTGTTGGGGGTCTTCAACATATGCTCCATGCTTAGTGAATCTGGCCTGTAAACCTTTCTCTACAATCTGCCCTATAAACCTTTCTCTACAATTTGCCCAACACTAATATGGTTTTTGGTTATAGTTGGCACATACAGAACTTTGCTCAAAAGATTTATACTACTATCAGATGTGTTGACATTTCCAATTTGCTTGACTGAAAGTTTAGTATCATCACTTGTTTATACCTCATGCTTCCCTTTGGGTTCTTCAAGATCAGATAATAGAGCTACATTTCCAGCCACATGATTTGAACAACTTGAATCAATGTAGAAAAGATGGTCATCATCTTTACCTTGTTTGGATGTCATGTTCATGATGAGTAAAGAGTCTTCTTGGTCTTCAGTATAGTTATTGTAGTCCCTTCTTTCTCTGAAGTTTCCTTGATAATTGTTGTTGTTGTAGCCTTGATTGTAGTTATGGTTGTAGTTTCTTCCACCATTGTTATATCTGCCTCTCGCTTGTCCATAGCTACCTCTGTGGAAGCCTCTTCCTCTTTGGTTCCTTGTATTTTTGTAACATTCTTCTGTAGTGTGGTTGTTAAGACCACAAATGTTGCATGGTGAGTTGTTGTAGGGTCTCTCCCTACCTTGCTTTCCTTCTCTTCCCCTTCCTCTAGCACCTCTTCTTCTTCTTGCATAGTTAGCTTGAGAGATACTAGCCTCTTCTTCATGTTTTTTGCTTTTGCCTTTATCCTTAGCTTTATTCTTATCTATATCAGTGTTGCATACGCAACGCGTTGCGAACCTTCGCAACGTACGCAACGCAACGTCGCGTTGCGTACGCGTTCGCAACGCGTTGCGTATAAATTAAAAAAAAAAGGGCTCTTCCAGCGGGCCGAAAACGGCCCGCTGGAGGGCCCTTTCTCATTTCATTCCAGACTCCAAAGCACTCAGCAGCGCTGCGGGAAGACTCCGGAGACAAGTCGAGAGAGAGAGAGAGAGAGAGAGAGAGAGAGAGAGAGAGAGAGAGAGAGAGAGAGAGAGAGAGAGAGAGAGAGAGAGAGAGAGAGAGAGAGAGAGAGAGAGAGAGAGAGAGAGAGAGAGAGAGAGAGAGAGAGAGAGAGAGAGAGAGAGAGAGAGAGTTTAGAGCAGTCATTGAACCATCATGCCTATAGCTAAACAAGGCTGTTGGCAATATGTCACGAGCCAAGGAAAGTTTGGAACAGGAGGTAGTGAGAGATGGACCTGCAATTTGTGTGGGTACAAAGGGACAGGAGGGGCAGATAGAATAAAAGCACATTTAGCACGTTTTGGAGGTATAGGAGTTGGTCCTTGCTCTAAACCAATGCCAGAGAAGATGAAAGAAGAGCTTTTGGAATGGGTTGCAGCACGGGAAATGAGAAGAGGGGTTAGAGCATCAACAGAAACACATAGTAGTGCACAGAGCTCTATTCCTCCAGGACATTCATCCCATGCATCTCAAGGGGAGTTTCCTTCAGCCCCTCTTGTTGAGGACTTGGAGACAGAGGAGGTAGCACATGCATCAGAGCAGTAGCAAAAGAGACCACGGGAGAGTCAGAGCATTGCTACAGGTCGTGGCAGCCTACATGCATCATCCATACGGGCTAGTTTGCAAAAGCAAGGGAAGCAGGAGGCCACCCAAGGTATTATGAGGCCCTTCATTAAATGTGGTTTAAGTTTTAATGTGGTACGCACTCTCGCATGGAAAGAGGCCATGAAAATGGTGAGTAGGCTTGGGGTTGAGTGGGAAGGGCCTTCTTATGAAGAGCTAAGAGGAAGTGAGCTGAGAAGAACAAAAGAAATTGTGCAAAAGCAATTGGAGCCTATGGCGGAGACCTGGAAGAAATATGGCTGCACTTTGATGTGTGATGGATGGACAGACATTAGAAAAAGAAATGTATATAATATACTTGTTCATTGTTGCAAAGGTACCATGTTCCTACGTGCCATTGATGCATCTACTCCAGGCCTATCCATCACAGGGGAGTACATTTTTGGACATATCAGACAGGCAGTCTTGGAGATTGGAGTGCAGAATGTTGTCCAAGTCATAACGGACAACGGAAGTAATTGTGTTTCCATGGGGCGGATGTTAGAGCAGGAGTTCCCATCCATTGTATGGACTCCATGTGCAGCTCATAGCATAGACTTATTGATTGAGGATGTTGGGAAGGTCCCTTGGATACATGAGATTTTTTCCACATGTCAGAGAGTGGTCACCTTGTTCACGAAGAGGCCAAAGTTGCTTTCCATTTTCAGATCATACAGTGATTTGGAGCTTCTTAGGCCAGCAAAGACCAGATTTGCTTATATGTGCATTGTGATGGAGAGATTGCTTCGAGTGAGGCAATCACTTATGCAGACAGTTGTTTCTCAGGAGTGGCTTGCATGGAGTGGCCATACATGCAGTAAAGCAGAGTCAGTACGCATTACATGTTTGAGTGACAATTTTTGGAGAGAGGTAGAGGCTTTGGTGGGAGTGATGCAGCCTCTATACTCCATGCTACGCATTGTTGACATGGAGGGGAGTACTATAGGCCTCGTTTACGAGTATATGGACCGTGTTGGGGAGTCCCTTGGTCGATGCACTTCTATTTCTTCAGACAGGTATGCCATATGCATTTTGATAATGTTACATTCAAATTTTATTATTCTTATTTATATTACCAATCATCAATGACATGTCACCTGCATTCACATTGATTCTTGATTCTTGACTCTTGGATAAATAGGCTTGATGAGATTAGATCTATATGGAGGGATCGATGGGGTTGGTTCCATCGACCGATTCATGGTATGGCTCACATTCTACACCCATTATGGAGAACTGAGAGGAAGATGTTGGATCATGAGCTTGACAGTGCATGGACTTCATAGATAGGTAGATTATATCCTGATGATATTGATATGCGCTTGACACTTGAGGATCAGCTCCTACTATTCCGGAACTATGGGGGTAGTTTTGGGAAAGATACCGCCATGCTCCGGTCTAGTCAGTTGTCACCTGTGTCTTGGTGGGAGAAATATGGCCTATCTGCACCTGAGTTGGTAAGTAGTAAGTACAAACTTCTAAGTTTCATTTAATTTTTAATTCATAATTTTGAACTCATAATTCAAGCAAATAATGCATACTTTTTATGGAACATGCAGAGATCAGTTGCCATCCGCGTTCTTTCACAGGACTGTAGCGCTAGTCCATGTGAAAGAAATTGGAGCACTTGGGCCCTCTTCCACACAAAGAAGAGGAATCGCTTATCTACTGCACAGTTGGAGTGGCTAGTATATTGCCACTGCAACTTGCGTCTTTTGGAGAGCGGAGGTCATACAGCAGATGTGCGACAGGTCAACATTGACCACATTGACATAGAGAAGGTCCATGAGATGCCTACTATACCTTCAGAGGAGTTGGACCTTTACAGCATGTTATATCAGGAGTTGACCGAGCCACAGCATCAGACTCGCTCCCAGAGACGTACTCGATCACGAGCCGTAGCATTTGCAGGGGCCTCTACTAGTTTCGCTCCACATGGTAGAGAGGATGAGGATGAGGATGAGCCTGATGCGGATGAGTTTTCATCAGATACTGAGTCAGATTCTGATGATTGACTCTTGGACTGACTTATATTTGTATATTTATTTGGACATGTCACATGAGTCATGACTCATGACTTATGAGTCATTGATCAGTCATCAGTGGTTATGGACATTGGATATGTATTTATGACATCAGACATTTAGATGATAGTATGATTGTCTTGACGCTTGACTTTTATTTTGACTCTTTGAGATGACTCATGTACCTAGATTTTGCATTATAATTGATTATTGTATTTTGTGGCATGTGCTCATTGCTCACTTCCAAGTTCCATCTCCATTCTTGTCACTTGAGTATTTAAGTTTTAAGGGTGATTTGTGAATTTATTGAGTATTGCTATGAAGTTTGAAATGTGATCTATATTAAAAGTTAATGTGCATTCACATTGTGATCAAACTTCTAAGTTGAAATGCAGGTCAGGTGTCGACGTCAAATGATCTATATATGAAATGTTTAAACGTTGATATATAATGCTTATGTGTGTTTTTGCATATATTAAAGCATTTATAAGAGGATTTATACAGTTAGGGTATTGAAAATCTAAAAAAGTAATAAAAAATTGATAAAAATTGAATTATAGGCAACTTTATCGCAACTTTAGGTTCGCAACTTCATCACGTTGCTAACGCGTTGCTAACGCGTTGCCTACGACGTTGCCATCCCGTTGCTAACCACACTGATCTATATAAAGGGAAGAAGAGTGGTTACCTCTTGAGTTGTCACCATTTCTGTTGAGCTTTGTCTCGTGGGTGAAGAGTTGCCCCATCAAGGTGTTGAGATCAGGTATTTGCATATCCATGTAGAGATCCATTGCTGTGGTGAAGGATTCCCACTTGTCATCAGCTTTAATTCCATTGATGATCAGCCTCACTATGTGCTCTTCCTCTATCTCTTCTCCAATGCTTGCAAGTTGGTGAGCCACATCTTTCATTTTGGTTACATAATCAACCACTCCTTGCTTTCGTTGTTTCTTTAGGGTTGTGAATTCCATCCATAACTTATGCTTCCTAGCTCTTGTGTTCGAGGAGAAATATGATGAAAGCACTTCCCAAGTTTCTTGGGAGGTCTTACAATTTCTAACATGTGGTAACAAAAGATCAGAGATTGAGTTTAGTAAGTATGACCTGGCAAGAGCATCCTTTGCACACCACGTGGTTAACCTCTTTTGCTCTTCCTTTGTTGGTTGATGCTTGCTCCTGAAGATTGGCATTTCTTCATCTCCTGAGATGTATCCATATAGACTTCTCCCTTGAAGGTATGCTTGCATCCTTAGTGACCATGCTGAGTAGTTGTTCTTGTCCAATTTGTCAATGAAGGATGGAAATCCATCTCCCATCTTGATTGTTATTGCTCTGATACCACTGTTGGAACTTGGAGGAGATGGTGGATAGTCACAAGAGATGAAGTGGTGTAGCTAGATCTTTCTTCACACTCGCTAAGAATGATGGCTGGAGAGTGTAGTGGGCCTCTTTAGCTAGCTAATGAACATAAATAATCACATATGTTACTTGGAAAATGATCCACTACTTGAAGGATCAAAACACATAGGTTGGAAGATAGTGCAATATCAAAAACTTGCTATTTTAGTTCATACACATGTCTAGTGTTTTGAACAATTCTCTGAGCACAACACCATTTGGCTTAATTCCTTTTGGGGTTTATTAACTTAATAAGCTAACAATCATGAATGATTTCATAAAAAATGATGGACTACATGCAGAGAAAGATGTTTAGCAAATCATACTATCATCCCGACATTTACGGGCTGTGACGGTCAACAGACCAGTGAGTGAAGATGACTTAATATCTGACGATCCTGAGAAGCATTGCTAATGAAACTTTGTAGGATTGTAGTAGACACTATGCTGAATCTAGCATGCTTTAAATCATGGCAAATGATCAACTACACAGTGAGAACAAGGTATGAGCATATGAGTATGAGAAGATCATTGCGGTATGAGAAGATCATTGTTCTGATGGAGTTATGACAGAGAAGTGACATGAGAATGTAATGATCATAAATGTATTAAAACATATACAAATACAATGTCATTGGCAATCTAACATTGCTCAATGTATGAGAGGTGAATGAGTTATGATATGAGCTCTCACTTCACAGTGAATATCCTTCAAAATGATCTCATGGCGTCTTTTAGATCCTCTTTTTATAATTGTACTTGGAGCCAAAGTTTGAATTCAAATTCAAACATCTACCTAAAAGTGAATGCTAAAGTATAGGATCGATTCCTTCACGAGTGATCACTCAACAACCAAAATGATTCGTGATTTAGAGTTTCCTAAGTCCACGTGGATACAATCCACTTTTACAAAGGTAAATGTAAAGTAATTTTACAAGAGGTTGAACATATGAAGCCTTGCATAGGCTGTAGCCTGTGCCAATTAATCAAGCATGAGCTACTCAACCAAGTATGGTAGTGCATGATTACTCTTTTGTACATGGCATTACCTCTTTATGCACTACCATTTCTTTATGGTAGTGCATGATTACTCTTTTGTACATGGCATTACCTCTTTATGGATAACGTGTGGACTTTTTTTAAGAAGACAAGATATGGACTTTCGTTGGCACTTTTATATGTTGAGCCGCTTACTCGCTAACAACTTGAGATTGGAGTGGCAAACTGAAGCTGCATAGGATGTACTTTAAGAAAAAAGAAAATCGAAAAGAGTCCACTTAATCCAATTCCTCTTTGCATGTCTTGTGCTGCAATCTTGTAGAAGCATTTGCAAGGCTAATTTTTGGGTAAAGCAAAAACAAAAAAACTTAAGAAATCATGAGCTCGAAGTGTCTTTGGTTTAAATAGAAGCAGTATGAGCGTCCTATCAGCTCGTACATCGATTTGCTTTGTTCGAAATCAGTTGGATTAGTGTTTCACTTCTGTCGATCTTGTTCAGCATATGCAGACAGTAGGTTTGTTTATATGTGCTATGCGTTCTCCCTTTCGTCTCATATTAGCTCTGTCAAAGTTCGTGTAAATAGTCTTCTCCTTACTTCATGCGTAGGCATTCTACTGCATGTTTTCTCTGTTCCTTACTGGTCGTCAACGAATTTGAGTTCCCTCCTTTTAATGCATCCCTGCTGTTCGTTTTTCTAGTACACTATATGTATAGAGTTTAACCTGGTTGTCTTTTAGGGTTTTCTACCTGGCCGGACTGTTCGTGTACACTGTCTGTTAACCTCTTTACTTATAATTACTTATTGGTGTGTACTGTCTGTTAACCTTTTTAGTTATAATTATCATTTGTGTTTAATCCTTGCTTTACATTTCTTTTCTACGCTTTAAGTCGGTATTTTTACTTTTGTGGGGTCTACTGCCCTTCACTTATTCACGTTTGTAGGTGCTGCACATACTTCAAACACTTCTGTTTGATATTACATTTCCGATTTTACAATCTTCTTCGCTTTTGTAGTCGTTATACTCTCTTTTATTATCCGTTCTTTACAACTTGTGTTTTCAAATGGATTTTACTTCTGCTATGCCTGGCGTTTCTTCCCAATTTTCATATGGAGTCGGGCTTTGGACAAGAGGATGTTCTACATTCCCAAGCTCAAGGATTTTCATTCCAATATCCGGATCAAGTTCTCTCTTCTATGAGAGATATTTTAAAGGAAGGTTTGAATTAAAACCCACAAGAAGTTGTTGAAGTCAA
>CM035409.1:197760142-197785142 GCA_020310875.1 Ceratopteris richardii
TATATATAATTCAATGTTCATACATATATGTATGATACACATTGTATAATACATATTACATATACATTCATGATTCATCATTGATTCTTTTGTAAATTCTGACTTTGAACTTGAAAGTTTAAACTTGAAGAGTCAACATACCATTGTTCATATGAAAAGACTAGACAAGAATAACAATTTGACAAAGGCATAATGCACATGACACATTGGATATACTGATATACGATAATGTCATACAAACTGTGGCAAAACAAAATGGACATAGGTGCTTCCACCTGCCAATGGTCAACCTGAAATGATGGAATGTGGATACAAAAGAAACATGACAGTAGAAAAAAATGCTCAATCGTCCAATGCTTGTAGGCTATGCCTCGTGCTAGTATGCCACTATAAGTGTATGTCTATGTTTTGAATCATTGTTACACTTCTTCATCCATGTCGATGGAATGAAGAATCTGGAGATGGAATGAATGAAGAAGAATTTGGAGAAGAGAATAGAATCTCTCTGGTGTAATGACATTCCCATCATCATCGAACTTTGGTTCCGTAATAGGAACTATCTCTATATCTGACTACTCATGATTGTTCGATAGTGCAAAAGCACCTCTTCGTCGAGGGTGCATTTTGTGCCTCTTATCTCACATTGGAGCTGCACTAGTAGATCGAAGATCGGTCCACCTCTGCTTTTAAACACCCGAGCATGCTCTATCAACTCTTCGATCGATGACCTGGAGCTCAACATGGAGCATGGGATAAATCCCATCTTCCTCTTGTGCATATCCTCCCACATCCTTCGTCGACGTAAAACTATGCTCAAATGTAATAGAGAAATCTACAAAGTTGATGAAAATTATTCAACAAGTAAAAGTAATAAGTTGCAAAAGTATTGATTCGTGCAATGTACATACTATTGTCCAGTGTCCATAAAGTACGTGTCTTTGACCCTTAAGAGTATGCAATCATCGCAAAAGCCGATGACTAGGTTTGCAATATACCACACTCTGAAGTTGTGCAACACTGAGAGAATTGTGTAATTTGGTGTGCACCAATGAGAATGCACTCCAATTACGCTCACATAGGCTCGCCGAAGAGTCTTAAAATGAATATTAATTTGTATAATGTAAATCAAATCATAATAGTAAAGTTGCGAACACAAAAAGCTCAAAATATAAAAATACCTGGGATAAGACTTGTAATGCATATGAAATGATCGTGGGGTGTCCATAGCCATAATGCCTACCACTCAAGCAGTTGAGATGTAACATCAGATCGCAGAGATGTGATACGTGCGTATGCTATGTCGATGTTTCTCATATATGCTGAGAATTCGCTATTAAAAACGATATGCTCATTCTCAATCACGACACACTCCATATACATATCTTTTATATGTTGCAGTGATCCTTGATCCCATAATCTTGTTCTTTTGAAGTAGGGATGCAGTAATGCCATAGATGCTTGAATCGCTTCTATCATTCTTTGTGTACATGTGGTACACAAGTCCGAGGCTTGAACCCTCTATGTCAACATAGCATAACACTACATGAATATGTCTCAAGATAGGCAATGTTGCCTATCTTTGCGTAGATATCCATGTCCAAAATTTTTCTTTGCACATGATGAATCTCTATGTTTCATCTTGTCATACTTATCCATTTCCTATCTATTACGGTCATCTTGAGGGCATCAATGCACATGTGTAAGTGGAAGAAGACATTATATATATATCCAAATCGTGTTTTCGCTATGCGAACTACCTACTTGCCTCTATCACAAACGATATAATGTGCTCGGCATCTGAAAGCACAAGAGTCAACCATGATAGTTTGGCTATGTCCTCAAACAAAAGGTCAAGACAATGTGTGTTGTAAGGGGTCTAGGCAATGCTTGGGAACTTTGCTTCTATCATCTTTCCCATCCTCTTACAATCAGAGGCATCGTTTGTCACTACTTGTACCACATTGGAAACTTCTACTTCCTCTATAGCAGATTTTATAGGCTCATAAATGTATTCCCTTGTGATATATGTACTGACAACACTACAATGAACTGCCTTCAAAAAATAAGTGCTTAGGAAAGATTAAAACCATTATACTGGTAATGTGGGGTCATCTAAAATCACTCGATCCATTAGATAGAATGGAGCAACCATATGTTGGCCACCCACTTTTAATGGGTCTTAATTGTAGGTGGATCCTCTCTTGCTCATCAATGAGCATGGATGTGCATAGGCGATTATATGGAATCTCATGCCAATCATCATTGGTAGGTCCCACCTAGGCTATTGCCCTCATCATCCTCTTCGAAGCATCAATGCAATCAACGTTGAAAGAGAGGTTGCTTTAAGTATGCAATGCTCAATTTCAATTTCTGCAACTTTTTGGCATTGCTTTTGTAAACCCATACCTACATAAGAGGAATGGAGTCCCCCTTGTTTGGGTTTGTGGCTTGGTGGCTCAGATGACTCAAGATGGGCAGAGCTTTCACTCTCTTCGCGTTGGGAACGTTTATGATTTTTAAATGAATTAGCATTAGGTCCAACACTAGGTCCAGCTTCTAAGCCTTCTATTATATTAATAGAAGCTGTGTTAGACTCACGTGTGCGAGAAGACACAACCTCTTGGTTGAGATTGTGCTTATGCCATACAACCTTGGCTATGTTATTAGGGACTTTTGAACAAGCTGAAATGCGAGATCCTCCTAGTGTTGACACATGTAGAACGAGACGTGTAGTTGTTGTGCAAAATGTTTTTGCACAATAATTGCACACCATCTCCGTGTTCCCGAGCTAGAAATTGTAGGATTTACCAATTCATGGTTTGAAGTGTGAAGGGCCCAAAAGTGGGAGATACCACGAGACATAATGGAGAAAAAGCAAGGAGCACAAGGTGTGTGGGGCATGTGTGTGTGTGTGGCGCAAGGTAGCAAGGGGGAAGGGTGTGTGCACTATGGAGAAAGAGGGTCAAGACTTTGGAGGCAAAAGGTGTGTCTGCTACTATGTAGCAAGGGAGCATAAGAGGCTAGAGCAAGGGCCAAGGTTGAACCTTCAACCTTCAAGGACTCGAGCGGTTCCTCAGAACTGTCGTCACTCGTGGAAGGATGCTCAGCGGCTTGCGGATAAAATGGGTAACAAAGCATAGATCTTAGGGTTGTTTTTGGGCCGATTGAAAAAACGGGAACAATTCACAATGAACCGTTTCAAATAGTTCATACCAAATTGAACGCACTGTTTGAGAGTACCGGTATATGCGGTTCATGCACTGGTGCTTCCATTTTATGGCACGTAAGAACATTGTGCCTTTGCAAGAGGACACAAGAATGTTATACCCATACCTCTTATGCAAATCAAACCAACTATCACATGGGATCCAACATCCATATTTTCCCATGAAGATCTCAACGACAACATTTCTGTCGCAACCAACCTTTTTTGTTTGGAGAGGACTTTGCCGATGGACCCTCCTGACGGTACCCAATCCTACTCACAACTTTCATGGTCATCTTCCATGCAAATGTTTTTGCCACATTGAATGGGATACCACATTCAATGAAGAGCTTGGTTGTTTGGGGTTGCTTACCTCAATGATTGCTTTTGGATTCCAGTCTAATATGACATTTAGCAAATATATTAGTCTGTGGAGACTTGGGTCCAAGATTCACAGAGATCCTCATAGAGTTCATGCTATGAGTCCATGGCTTTTTGGATGCATGAGGGGTAACATCTTGAATAGGATTGGTTCGATCCTCATTACTTTGTGAATATGAGGATGAATCATGTGGTACATAAACGACATTACCCATCTTTAATTCAATTGAAGTTGAGCAGTTAGCTCCTCAACAATCCTTAGAAGAATGAAAAGGCATTTTTCAATGTCTCCACCTTTTAACCCAAGGAGATTAGCCTTAATACGAGAGGTGGTACTTTTCTCTCTCAATAGGGGGGGTTAAAGGATCTCTCTACTCTCGCTCTATCTTTCTTTCTCTTTCTCTCTCTCTCTCCCCCCCTCTCTCTCTCTCTGATTTTAGGGTTTCAAAGCCCTGATTTAGGGTTTGGTACTTGGAGCCTGCTTTGCAAACAACCACAACCATCTACCCCTTCTCTCTCTCTCTTCTTTCTCTCTCTCTAAAAAATCTGAAACCCTAAACCTAATCTCTGAAATGGCTTCTATGGGCCGAAGGGAAGTGGGCGAACTGATCGCTAAAGCCCTCAAAGAGGCCAAAAAGGAAGCAGATCACAACCTCAATATGGGGATACGAAAAATGATGGAAAAGTTCAAAGGCCTCAAGAAGATCTCGAGCATGGAGACACTCAAAGAAGAAATCAAGAAGGAAATCAAAATGGAGGTAGAATCCACTCGAGAGTCGTGGGTGGAAATAGTACACAAAAGGGTTAAGAAGGAAGTTAGGGAAGTCATACAGAAAGAAGAGCTTACACGAGTCCATGATACACTTTAGCAAGAGAGACTTCGACACACTCGAAGACTTCACATTCGGATTATGGGCCTACCCGAAGGAGCATCATTGGAGGCCGACGCCTCTGACATTTACCGTCAACTTGGATACGAGAGCTGTTGAGCTGAGGAGATGTGCTCAGGTGATGCAGCAGCTGTGGTCATACCCCCCTTGGCTGAGTAGAAGAGTTGGAGGTGCAAGGAGCAGCCCACGCAGCAGATAGACAGAGATGGAGAGAGAGAAATTCGAATTTGGAGAGAGGCAGGCTTGTTTGAGGGCTTCACTAAAGAAAGAAGTGAGCCCTAAGTTTATTTGAGTTCACTTTTATAGGACCTGGCCAAGTTCACATTGAACTTGGCCAAAAGAATAAATAATGAGTACATTAAGCCTTATAAAAGGCCTATACAAATGTGTACAAATAAGGATGTCATTTAGGACCTTTACCCCAACAACCTCCCACTTAAAGGCATAAATGACGCCTTTAAGCTACGTGACTCCCACCATCTGTATACATAGCTCATGTTGTGCTTTAGACAAGCACTTAGTGAGAACATCTGCAAGATTCTGTGATGTATGAACCTTAACAAGTGTGATAAGGCCATCCTCAAGCACTTCTCGAATGAAGTGATATCGCACATCAATATGCTTAGTGCGTGCATGAAACATGGCATTCTTTGCCAAACATATGGCACTCTGGCTATCACAACCAAGCATAGGTGCCTTGTTTGACAAGCCAAACTCACTGCATAATCGTGCCAGCCATATGGCTTCCTTGGAAGCCTCAGTGGCTGAAATGTATTCAAGCCTGTGTAGTGGACAAAGCAACAATCTTTTGCAGCCTTGAGCACCATGAAACAGCACCTCTTGCAAGAGTGAATATGTATCCACTTGTGGATTTACGTGTATCCACATCACCAGCCATGTCAGAGTCACAAAAGCCTTTCAGCTCCAATGGGTCTTTGCCATAGCAAATGCATTTATTTTTGGTCCTCTTTAAGTACCTCAAAATGGACTTTATTGCTTTCCAATGAGCTTTGCCTGGATTGGCCATAAACCGGCTCACAACTCCCACTGAATGGGCAATGTCCGGCCTAGTTGCAACCATAGCATACATAAGTGAGCCACAAGCTGAAGCATAAGGCACATTTTGCATGTCATTGATTGCTTCTTGTGTTTTGGGACAATCTTCCTTGGAAACTTTAACATATGGCTGCAATGGCACTCCAAGAGGCTTTGCATCAGCCATGTTAAATCTGTCTAGCACCTTTTCAATGTATTTTTCCTGCGACAAATACAATATGTGCTGGTCCCTTTGTCTTCTAATCCTCACTCCAAGGACATGCTCTGCTGCCCCAAGGTCTTTCATTGAGAAAGAAGATTTCAGCTGTTGTTTAAGAGCATCAATGGTGTCTCTTTTCTTACCAGCAATCAGCATATCGTCAACATATAAGACAAGAATAATAGGGCTGCCATCTACATCAATTTTCGTATACAAACAGTGATCAGCATGGCTTCTTTTATACCCTTGTTTGAGCATGAAAGCATCAAACTTCTTGTACCATTGTCTAGAAGCTTGTTTCAGCCCATACAAGCTTCTATTGAGCTTACATACCAAATGTTCCTTTCCAGGAATAACAAACCCCTCTGGCTGTTTCATGTAAAGCTCTTCATCAACATCACCATGCAAGAAAGCTGTACGTACATCCATTTGGTCTAATTCCAAATCAAGAGCAGCTACTATTGCAAATAACACTCGCAAAGTGGTCATCTTCACCACAGGAGAGAATACTTCTTGGAAATCTATGCCTTCGGTCTGGGCATATCCCTTTGCAACCAGCCTTGCTTTGTACTTGGGTTTTCCATCAACTATTTTGATTTTATACACCCATTTGTTAGGAATGGCTTTCCTTTCTTTGGGTAATTCAACCAAATCCCAAGTATCATTAGCATGCAAAGCTTTAATCTCTTCCTGCATAGCAAGCTCCCACTTGCTGCTATGTTCACATGCCTTTGCCTCTTTGTATGTGAGAGGCTCACCTTCATCTGTCAACAAAATGTAATGCAATGAAGGATCAAATCTACTCACATTCCTTCTAAGACAAGTAGATCTTCTCACCCAATGATCCATTGTTTCCAGCACCATTTTCAGCATTATTATTCGGCTGCATATTCCCTTCAGGAGCCTCATTTTGCTGTCCAACATCTTCTGGCTCAAAAACCACTGGATCGTCAACATTTTCAGTCCTTTGTGGTGCATCCTGAGGGTCAAAATTGGACCTAACAGGTGGCTGGTCATGCTGAAATCTTACCCTTTTATGGTTATCTTTTTAGGCACAATTGTTTTGAAGCAGCCTTGCCTCATTAAAAACAACATCCCGGCTGCGTACGACCTTCTTGAGCTGAGGTATCCAAATGCAGTAGCCCATTTCACCTTCTTCACCATATCCCATGAAGAGGCCTTTAATGGACTTAGCATCAAGCTTGTTTCTCAGCTCAGGCCTTATATGCACAAACGCCTCGCAGCCAAAGACACGTAAGTGATCATATGAAGCAGGTTTGCCAAGCCAAACCTCTTCAGGGATGTCACCTTTTAAAGACATGTGAGGGGATCTATTGCACACATGTACTGCAGTTTTGAGTGCCTCTCCCCAAAATCCATGAGGGAGATTAGCTGTGGACAGCATGCATCTCACCCTCTCACAAAGTGTCCTATTGTAACGTTCAGCCACACCATTAGAAGAGGGGCTGTATGGAACAGTAAGCTCCCTCTTAATGCCCAAATTTTCACAAAATTTCTGAAATTCAGCACTTGTATACTCACCACCATTGTCCGTACGCAAGCATTTCAGCTTTCTACCTGTTTGGGTGGTCACAAATGCATGAAAACGCTTAAACGTAGCAAATGCTTCATCCTTTGATTTAAGCAATTGAACCCAAATTTTTCTAGAAAAATCATCAACAAAGGAGATGAAATATAAAGCACCCCCCATAGATTTGGTGGGCATGCTACATACATCAGAATGAACAAGAGCAAGTACACAAGACTTACGAGACACACCAGAATAAAAGGAACGTTTTACTTGCTTTCCATATTGACATTCATTACAAAAGTCAAGCTTTGTGTCTTTAACATCAAGCTTCTTTAAGTTACAAAGCCTAGTGAGACCCTTTTGGCTCATATGGCCAAGTCTCTTATGCCACAACTCCATATGTGAGTGAACTTCAGCCAAAGCAATGAACTTGCCTGATAAGGCCTTTCCATGCAAGCAATAGAGAGTTCCCTTCTTTGTGCCTTTCACAATCAGCCTTGAACCTTTAGTCATTTTCCATGATCCTTTCTCAAAGAGAATGCTATAACCATGCAAATCCATTTGACCCACAGAAAACAAGCTCTTCTTGATCCCTGGTACATAACGCACATTATGCAAGACCAGCTCATTAGTGTCATTTGTAGCGAAATGCACTGTGCCAATACCCTCAATGGAACATGCATGATTGTTTCCAAGGTATATATGGCCATGGTTGCCTGCAATAAAAGTAGAAAAACACTCCTTGATAGGAGTCACATGGAATGAAGCACCAGAATCTACTATCCAAGTCTAGGCCAATGCATCATTGACGGTCAGCAAAGCATCTATGACATCACTCTTAGTGATTGACATGTCCTGTGCATGAACATTTAGAGAAGGATCAAATGCATGAGTGTCATCAGCTTAGAAAGTAGCGCATAAAATGTCCTCTGCATCTGACAGCTCCTCTATGACTACACTAGAAGCCACATTGGCCTTCTCCTTGTCCTTTTGGCTGTCCTGTGCATCAGACTTGTCTTCTTTCCTGTCCTTCTTCTTATCTCCAGAATTCTTCTTCCTATCAAGCTCTGCTTTGTAATAGCGGCAATCGGGTTTCTTGTGACCTTTCCTGCCACACTGATAGCATGTCACATCATTGCTTTTGCCTTTGCTGCTATTCCCCCTTTCCCTGCTTTTACTCTTATTCCTCTGTGCATAATTACTCTTCTTATCTGTCCTTCCTCTAACCATGTTGGCTGAGCTGCCTCCTTCTCCACCTGTTTTTTTCCTGATCTCTTCATTAAGAATAGAACCCCTAACACCATCAAAAGTCAAGTTGGGGTTATTGGACAATGAGACTACCAATGTCTCCCAAGAGTCAGGCAATGTCATAAGCAAGAAAATGGCTTTAAGCTTATCATCGAAAGGAGGCATTCCTGAGTCCTGCAACTGTGATAAAGTACCTGTAAACGATGACAAGTGTTCAGCTTCACTCTTGGACTCATCAAGCTGCATGCCAACAAGCTTCCGCATCAGGTGTACTGGGTTAACAGGCGTAGTATTTTCATACGTCGCCTTGAGTTTTGCCCATAACTCAAAAGCAGTGGTCAAACCTTTGAGATCTACTAGAATCTCATCGGATACAGCCATCTTAATGTATATAATGGCCTTCTTGTTCAAAGTAAACCATGCATCTTCCGACATGTCCTCTGGTTTCTCTGCCTCCAATGCCCTGTCACAATCCTTCAAGAAGAGGATTCCCTGAATTCTCTCCTTCCATAAGTCAAAACCTGTTCCCTCAAACCGTCGAATCTCAAATAGATTCTTCACATCTGAGGAGGATGACGCCATAGTTGCACAATGAAAAGAAAACTGCTGGAATTTTGGGCAAATGCACCAAAATCAAAGTGCAGCCTCCAAAAATGATACACTACAGCTCCAAACGGTCACAGGAGCAATTTGGGACAAAAATGGGGTGATTCTGGGCACAAAACTGATCTCTGAATTTTCTGCGCAGAGAATTTCAGAAACTCAATTTATGCTCAAAAACAACTAATTTTGTTGTTTTTAACCTTAAAGAATGTACATAAGGCTAATACTCAAGCCTTTAGATGCACGTAGGAGCAAAAGCCCCAATTTTTGCCATTGTTTTACAAGAAATTATGGCAAAATACTCCACAACTTCTCATACATAGGTTAATTTTGCTGAAACTATAGAAATTACAGCAAAATGTATCTCCCACTATGTGTGCTCAGCAAGTTGAGAGTGAGAAGACCTGCAAAAACTCAGAAATTTGCTGGAAAATCTGATATTTTGCTGAAAAACACCTGTTCTTGCTGGAAACTTTGAGATTTTGCTGAAAAACACCTGTTCTTCGCGATAAAATCAGAGAAAAATCACTTTCTTCGCGACAAAAAGCTGGAACATCACTGAAAATGATGGTACAGCAGATTTTGGACCCTTTCTTCGCGATGAAACCTAATGATTTTGCCAAATGGTGAGTGTATGCTGCTGTAGAGAACCTGCGCAGCAGATTTGAGGCCCAATATAGGCTCTGATACCAGTTGTTGAGCTGAGGAGATGTGCTCAGGTGATGCAGCAGCTGTGGTAATACCCCCCTTGGCTGAGTAGAAGGGCCGGAGGTGCAAGGAGCAGCCCACGCAGCAGATAGACAGAGATGGAGAGAGAGAAATTCGAATTTGGAGAGAGGTAGCTTGTTTGGGGGCTTCACTAAAGAAAGAAGTGAGCCCTAAGTTTATTTGAGTTCACTGTTATAGGACCTGGCCAAGTTCACATTGAACTTGGCCAAAAAAATAAATAATGAGTACATTAAGCCTTATAAAAGGCCTATACAAATGTGTACAAATAAGGGGGTCATTTAGGACCTTTACCCCAACAAGAGCATGCCCTTCACATGCGCATGGAGGTTGGGAGGGATACATCGCGTTTGCGAGCACTCATCCTTACGATGAGCTTCGAGGAGGCATGGACCGCCTCTTTTAGGCGTCGATTAGTACTACGTGGACTACCCGGCGGCGCCCTCTACATGGACGAGGACCTCACGTGGATGCAGGTGACACACCGACGCGCTTGCACGCCACAGATACTCGAGGCACGCGGAGAGGGCAGAAGGCCTTTTACCGTGATGATAAGGTCTTCATAGGTGGACGCCCTATCAAATAGGGCCACACAGCCTATGAGACATCACTACACCAGGAGATACCACTCAGAGGAGCAGTGTGGAACTCCAGTGGGGCACTTTGGGCACGACGAGACAGACTTGAGGAGATCCTGGCGTCACATGACTTTGCGTATATCAAAGAGACACACAAGAGCCTAGAGAGAGGTCTACCATGCATTGCAGGTTTTCATTGGGAATATGCATTCAGGACCACGACGAGACAGAGTACAACACGAGGGTCGAGAGGTGTGGCCATCGTATTTAGACAGGGTATATAGAGTCGGATCCATATTATAGGAAGAAATGAGTAGGCACGATACATGTGGGTTCGCATGGAGATAGCACAGGGGAGCTCGATTTACATTGCTATATGCTACTTCCCTCCAGGCAGATCTCGATATGCAGGACATGATCTTGGGGGACCGATCCGTGACAGAGACTCACCATACACAGCACTCTCAGATGAGATACTACATTACAACATTCTAGGTGAAGTCTTTCTTATGGGGGACTCACCACTCTCAGATGGGATACTACATTACAGCATACTAGGTGAAGTCTTTCTTATGGGGGACTTCAATGGCCGCACTCAGTCACATCCGTGCGAGGCATACGACATGGATCACCCACATCTCATGAGGGCCAGAGACCCGGATGAGATGAGCACCAGTAGAGTATCGGCAGATATGGGTCAGGACACCACCGAGTATGGCGGACATGTACTTGAGCTTGGCAGCCGACATCAACTCGTTATATATAACGGGATAAATCGTTGGCCAGGTTCGGGTGGACTTACTTCTTCCCTCACGGGGGAGGTGAGAGCACAATCGACTACATTTTGGGTACCACCTTTGGAGCTTCACTCATCCCCTCACTTAGTATTGGACGACGCCCACTTGGTGCTTACCATACATTTATCACATTCACACTCATCTCCTATTCCATTAGACCCTCTCTCACCCACTGAGACACACATCACGATACACTTCACACACGAGCTCTCACACGTTTATGCACACCATTTACACACCCGGCTACTCTCCCTCGCTCCACTCTCACCCTTGGACACACTTGCATCACAATTAATCACCATCCTATAGGACTCAGCTCTCCGCAGCTTCCCACACCGCACACATATACACCCTCCACGCACAGGATCCATGCCCCAGAACCGCTAGTATGATGAAGATTGACGTGAGCTACGAAAGCACCTACGGATTTTAGAGCATAGAGGGGATATTACACACTCAGAGTTTGAAGAAGGTCTACAACATCATCTACATGGCCTAGATGACTTTTGCAGACATACAGGGTTATCTGTGAACCTTGGTAAAACCAACGTCATGGTCTTTCATACATTTGCACAGGTACGCAGACATAGTTTGTTCACAAGAGTAGGTGGACCGATCGAGGTGGTCGGATCATATGTTTACTTGGGAGTGACATTTACAGCAGCATCAAGGGTCTTCTCTATGTCTCAAGCAGCCCGTGACCGCATCACATGTGGATACGCAGCACTAGCTTTGATGGAGAGAGTGCCACCAGGCATATTTTCAGGAGCCCCGCACAAAGGGGTGGCTCTTTGACACTTTGGTTACGCCAACGCTCATGAATGGGGCAGCCATATGGGGACCCGGATTAGCTACGTCAGTATGGACAACATTACAGAGGCCACAGATCCTCATGATTGCCGGACTTATCTGCAGCAAGCTTTCATTACCACATGATATCATTAGAGCAGAGCTCGCTGCACCACCGATGCTAGTTGAGGCACTATTCGAGATACTATGCCTATTACACAGACTTCGAAGCATGGATATAGAGCGCATTACTCATCGTCCTTTCCAGGCATTACGTGATATGGCATTAGCAGGCGACACCTCCTCATGGTATGCATAGACATGAGATTGGCTGCCCCACCATGGCTTTGACATAGACAGGCTACCACCACTACAGTACGACTCACATACACCCACCTACTCACTCTCTCATCAAGAGAGGAATAGGGTCATTCGTCAGGAGATATGGCATACATACATACAGAGGACTTGGGTGAGCCCTAGGGATACATTGCCACCAGAAATGCTCTATTACCGTGAGCATTTTCTACATATATCAGACGAGGGCTTCATCGAGATTCCGAGATACATGCATACATACCTACCCCACCACCTTCGAGTCGTCATTGGGCAGCTCCGAGTTTCATCACATCAGCTCGAGATTGAGAGGGGTCGGTCCAGGGGAGTCCCCCGTGAGGAGAGGTGGTGCCCAGTATGCAAGAAAGAGGTAGAGAGTGAGGAGCATTTTGTTATTAGATTTCCAGCATACTTAGACCTACGAGCACAGTTCCAGATAGAGGAGTCACTCCAGTTGTGCATGACTATGGGAGACCAACGGCATTTGGGACGCTTTCTCACAACAGCATATGAGAGGGGAGAGCGGTCACTACAGCCCACACATGAGCCACGGGTGAGTACCCAATAGACCATTACCCAGTTCTTTCAGTGAGTTGAGCTATATCAGAGAGGTCCATCTATAGGGCTCACGCTCCACCACGCAGCAGCATAGAGAGCACGACGCGGACCACGTATGGACGGAGATTGTCGACCACGACTATATGAGGACGATATCTCACGCATCAGGACAGCCTACGACCACATGATGGAGCATAGGCGTACCACCACCCCCTCGGTTGTTTTCCTCCAGGAGGCACTCAGACCACCACCGATGTACCACATACTGCATCCACCTCCACCCATCACCAGTAGCTAGGGTGTTTTACTCACTCACATTATGGATCCCCCATGTATAAGGTTGCCACTATCTACAGAGTCAGAGCCACGTCTCCCCCGCCTTTTCCAGCCCTATATAGCTTTGTGTAGCGATATACTTTTTATTTCATTTCATCTTCTACACAGGGTTACTACACTTGTACATGGTTTTGTCTCATAGGCCAAGTTTGGCCTCCAGAAGACATTAATATGACTTTCTTTTTTTCTTTCTTTTCTCTCTCTCTCTCTCTCTCTCTCTCTCTCTCTCTCTCTCTCTCTCTCTCTCTCTCTCTCTCTCTCTCTCTCTCTCTCTCTCTCTCTCCAGGCATCACATGATATGGCATTAGCGGGCGATACCTACTCATGGTATGCACAGACAGGAGACTGGCTAGCCCACCATGGCTTTGACATAGACAGGCTACCACCACTACAGTACGACTCACATGCACCCACCTACTCGCTCTCTCATCAGGAGATATGGCATACATACATATAGAGGACATAGGTGAGCCCTAGGGATACATTGCCACCGAAAATGCTCTATTACCGCGAGCATTTTCTACATATAGCGGATGCGGGCCTCATCTAGATCCCTAGACACATGCAGACATACCTTCCCCATCACCTCCGAGTCGTCATTGGGCAGCTCTGGGTCTCATCACATCAGCTCGAGATTGAGAGGGGTCGGTCCAGGGGAGTCCCCTGTGAGGAGAGGCGGTGCCCAGTATGCCAGACAGAGATAGAGAGTGAGGAGCATTTTGTTATCAGATGCCGAGCATACTTAGACCTACGAGCACAGTTCCAGCTAGAGGATATGGGAGACCAGCGACGCTTGGGGCGTTTCCTTACAGCGGCATACGAGGGGCGAGAGTGGTCACTTCAGCCCACACATCAGCCACGGGTGAGTACCCAGCAGACCATTACCCAGTTCTTTCAGCGAGTTGAGCTACATCAGAGAGGTCCTTCTATAGGGCTCACGCTCCACCAGGCAGCAGCACAGAGAGCATGACGCCGACCATGCATGGTAGGATATCGTCGACCGCGACTATATGAGGAGGATATCTCACGCATAAGGAGAGCCTACGACCACATGATGGAGCATAGGCGTACCACCACCCCCTGGGTTGTCTTCCTTCAGGAGGCACTGAGATCACCACCGATGTACCACATACTACACCCACCTCCCCCCATCATGAGTAGCTAGGGTGTTTTACTCACTCATATTATGGATCCTTTGTATTAGGTGGCAACTATCTGCTCAGTCAGAGCCACGTCTCCCCAGCCTTTTACTAGCCCTAGATAGATAGCTTTTGTTTATTTCGTTTCATTTTCTGCGCATGGCTACTACACTTGTACATGGCTTTTGTCTCATAGGCCAAATTTTGCCTCGAGAAGATGTTAATATGACTTTCTTTCTTTCTCTCTCTCTCTCTTCCCCTCCCCTCCTCCCCCCCCCCCCCCCCCCCCCCCCTCTCCCTCTCTGTCCCCCTCTGTTTGTAGGGTTTCGTAGGTTTGTCCCCCTCTGTTTTTAGGGTTTGGTAGGTCTGTCCCCCTTTGTTTTTAGGGTTTTGTAGGTCTGTCCCGGTCTGTTTTTATGGTTTTGCCTTCATCTCCTCTCCTTTTTAGGGTTTCGCTTGTCTATTTTTAGGGTTTCGCCATCATATTTGCTACCTTTTTAGGGGTTTGCCATATCCACTCAGGGTAGGTCTGTTTTTAGGATTTTCTACTGTTATTTTAGGATTTTGCCACTCTGTTTTTTAGGGTTTTTAGAGGTGAGTTGAAACCCTAACTCAATGCCCGCACTCAGAGCCACGAGTGTGATATCTACGACTTTGACAACTCTGAGATGCTATGCACCATGGAGGACGTGTCTACACTCAGAGCGTCAGGTTATTGCACCACATCCACCTCATACGGCCATCCAGATGGGTGTAGCACATCGCCTCATTATCTATAATGGGATGGCGACCTGGCCCACCTCGGGTGGTCCCACCTGCATCCCACCCACGACATCAGAGCGAGGCAGTGTGATAGACTATGTTATCGGACCCCCGGAGGCGACACATCTCATCACCTCATTTACCATCCCACCCATAGCGATTGGATCTTACCACACATATCTCGCCCTATCCATAAGCGGCTAACCATGCACATCCCTACCACCATACAGCCGCATGCCCATACTACCATTCACTTTAGACATGAACTAGCACACATCTATAGCTCCCATGTTCGAGAGGGTATCTACTCCCTTGATCCCTCCACCCCTTTGGACATCCTCACCGCCCACTTCTCCTCGATCCTCCACACATCCTCTATTCTGAGCTTCCCATACACCACCCACAACACCGCACATTCGACACCCCAGAATAGATGGTAGGATGAGGAGTGTAGACGACTATACCGACACCTCAGAGGACAGTGTATCTTGGGATACATCATGGAGAGGAAGGCACAAGGAGAGATGCGAGCTCTCACACATCGGAAGCGGCAAGCTTTCGAGGAGCAACAGGAGGCAAAGTTGTTTGACCTTCTCATGAGTAGGGATTGCGCCACCGCGTGGAGGGCCCTACGTGAGCCACGCCCACCTACACCCATAGCACATCCTCAGGCTTGTCACACCTATGCCCAGAGGTTATATGACGTCCCAAGACAGCCCCCATTGCCGATTCCTCCCACACCGCGTCCTGTGATATCCACCCTATTCACGTCAGGCATGGTACGACACTCCATCCATAGGCTGCAGCATGGCCATTCAGCAGACCACACGAGACTACAGGGCGAGCACTTTATATTTGCAGTCCATGTAGTTTCCCACTTGATCGCCCACCTCTTCAACCGTGCTTTGGTTGAGGGGTTACCCGACTTGTGGACTATGCATACCATTGCATCTATCCATAAGTCCGGCGATATGATGGACCCGGGGAACTACAGGACTATTATGATAGGCCACATCCTGGCGAAGATCTACGGGGCAGTACTAGAGGGAGAGCTCAGTACACACGCTGAGGCAGATGTGATCAGAGCACCAGGCCAGGTAGGCTTCCGTTGCACTTTCTCCACCATAGACCACATCTTCGTGCTTCGTTGCTTGATTGAGAGCGTGAAGGCGAGGAAGCGGAGACTATACTATTGCTTTGTGGATTTCCGCAAAGCCTTGGACATGGTCCCTCGAGAGAGACTACTACGGAGGCTCCAAGAGTTACAACTACCATCAGACATGCTATGGGCCATCCATGCGTGTCACAAGCAGGGTGCGCTGCTCCAGTGGCCTATTAGACAGCCTTGTTAGCACCGTTGGTGTGAAACAAGGCTGCCCTCTCTCACCCACTCTCTTCGCTCTCTACATCGACGAGATCACGGAGTATATACAGGGAGAAGGAGGGCTAGGAGGAGACCTCAGAGGTACGGCAGTACACATCCTATTATATGCTGATGACATTGTCTTGCTTTCAGAGTCACAGGAGACCTCAAAGGTACGCCAGTACACATCCTATTATATGCTGATGACATTGTCTTGCTTTCAGAGTCAAAGGAGGGGTTGCAGTCACATTTACAGGTGCTCGATACCTTCTCCATGGAGAGAGGACTCACAGTGAACCATGGCAAGAACCAAGGTCATGATCTTCCACACCTCCAGGACAGTACTCCATCGCGTCTCCTTCACCACAACTTGAGGACAGATAGAGGTAGTGGACTCCTACATCTACTTAGGCGTCACCTGCTCGAGCAGCACAGGGGTATTCTCCATGGCACAGAAAGCGAGAGATAGATTGACATGAGGCTATGTGGAGCTTGCTGGATTGGAGAGACTCTGCTTTCAGGCGCATTTTCAGGAGCCCTAGACTAAGGGGCGGCTCTTTGATACTCTAGCCTCACTCATGTACGCAGCGGCAGTATGGGCTCCAGGCATCACAGAGGCGATGTGGACGCGGATTGAGAGGCCCGAGGTCACCATGATGTCACGCTTGCTCCGCAGCAAGCCCTCTGTTCCACATGACATTATACGAGCTGAGCTTGGCACACCACCAATGCTCGTGGAGGCACTCTTTCAGTTGGTGACCTTTATTCTGAGAGTCAGAGAGCTCCCCACCAGTCGACTAACCAGGCTTGCATTTGAGAGCTCTAGACATTTGGCACAGATAGGGCATGAGAGAGTATGGTATGCACAGACCTACCCATGGTTGGCAGACCATGGCATCAGCATTACCAACCTCCCCCTTTTCAGTATAACCTCTCTTCCCCCTACATTACCCTCTCTCGTTCGGAGAGGAATAAGATCATCCGTCGTCAGGACCTACTACAGATACACGTCAGGGAGACATGGATAGCACCACGGGAGCCTCTTCCCACAAAGAGGCAACACTACAGAGAGCACTTCGTGATAGTGACAGCGGATGGGTTCATTCAGAGACCACGATACATGGATACATACATGGCACCAGCAGAGAGAGTGGCCATTGGGCAGCTTAGAGTATCATCACACCAGCTCGAGATTGAGGTTGGGTGAGCGACACATACCCCCAGGGACGAGAGATTATGCAGGATATGCGAAGAGGTGGAGGACGAGGAGCACTACACATATAGATGCCAGGCATATGAGGACATCTGAGACCACTACCTACAGCTCTTTAGGGGGCCTAGAGTGTTGGTGCAAACAAGCCTTAACACTTGGCTTTGTTGTGTGCCTTTGAAGACCCAACTTAAAGCTTGGACTATTGAACCCTTGGAAAGCATAAAAGATTGAACCCTTGGATGATACATTCACAAGAGTCAATAATCATGTGAACCTAGTCTTAGTGATTCTTACTTTTATCTCATGTAAAAGTCTATATGACTTTAACCACTCATGTAATCACACCTAACAGAGGAAGTCGTGGAAAATTTGATTGATTGAGTAGGTGAATGATTGAGAGAATATCTCATTCACTTTTAGGTACATGATTCAAGGAGATTGACATAGATTTGAAATTCAAAATTTTACTCAATCTCTATAAAAGCTACAAGTCAAAAGTCGCGGGTATCCTTCACTCCTCTCGAGGCAATTCTGAGTAAATCATTGAGTGTGTGAGAGCTACTACATAGCCTACACCTCTGAGTACCATTGGGCATCATATTACATGCCAATGGGAATGTACAATCATTAGATTTAATCAATATACATATATTCATAGTCTCTGTTTTCTCTGAGTGACTACCTCCAACTCTGTCAACTTCAACAGAGCATATCTCAAAATCTACTGAACCAAATTTGATGATCAAGGGCTCATTGGAACCAGCTCAAAGCATTCTACAACACTACAAAGTTTCAAGTCAATCTATTCAGCCAATTGGGAGAAATCGCTGTCGAAGTGATCACTGGTATATTTCTGTGTGATTCCTAAAAAGTCGGGGGTGTCCCTGAGTTTGCTAAACATCATGCTTAGTGTATAGTTTATCATTTGGAGTGATTTAACTTGCTAATGGCAGCTTGTTAAGTTAATTTAATACTCCCAGAAGGAATTAGATCAATTGTAAGTGTGCTGGACACACTGAGCTTAAGACTGAGCAGGTGTCATTACAGGAATAGCAAGTTTTTTTAGACTTAGGAAGGTTCAAACTTATCTGTTTTGATTTGATCATTACTCAATCACTTTGTAAAGCACATATATAGTTTCTTGGTGTCATTTGGAAGCTCAAGGAGTCTCCAAACCATATCTGAAGAGAAAAGAGGGCAGGTGTGAAGCAGGTCTAGCAGCACCAACTTGATCTTCTGATTGTACCCAGCCATCACATCCAACAGTGGTATCAGAGCAAAACAAGGTAATCATGGGTGATGGTTTCCCTTCCTTTATTGACAAATTGGATAGGAATAACTACCAGGCATGGTCATTAAGAATGAAGACTTATCTACAAGGGAGAAGCTTGTATGGATACATATCAGGAGATGAGGAGTTGCCCTCATTCAAAACCAGAGGCCTACCTACAAAGGATGAGCATGAGAGACTTAATCAATGGTGTGCTAAAGATGCTTTAGCAAGGTCATATCTTCTAAACTCTATCTCTGATTTCCTTCTACCTCATGTTAGGAACTGTAAGACTTCCCAAGAGACTTGGGAGACCTTGTCAACATACTTCTCATCAAGCACAAGGGCTAGAAAGAATCAGCTATGGATTGAGTTTACAACTCTTAGGAAGCAATCAAAACAATGTGTTTCAGATTTTGTCACCAAAGTCAAAGATATAGCAGATCAACTTGCAAGTGTTGGAGAAGAGATTGAAGAAGAGCAAATTGTTAGACAAGTGATCAATGGACTCAGAGCAGATGACAAGTGGGAGAGCTTTACCACTGCAATGGACTTGTACATGGACATTCAAGCACCTGATCTAACAACTCTGATTGGACAACTCTTTACACATGAAGCCAAGATCACAAAGAATGGAGAGCAATCAAAAGGTAACAATCCCTCTGCCCTATATACAGAAAAGAAGTCTAAAGATAAGGGTAAAAGCAAGAAGGTTGATGATGAAGGATCCACCTCCCAAGCAAACTATGCAGGGAGAGGTAGATCATCTAGAGGTAGGGGCAGAGGAGGTAAGTCAGGTAGGGGGAGACCCTATAATCAATCTCCATGCAATATTTGTGGCTTGTCTAACCATACTACAGATGAATGCTACAAGAACTACAAGAATCAAAGAGGAAGAGGTCACCAAAGAGGAGGATACTCCCAAGGCAGAGGCAGATTCAATCAATCTCAAGGCTACCATGGCTACAACAATAACTACAACAACAATTACAACAATAGCTACAATCACAATGGCAATTATCAAGGAGGATACAGGAACAGAAAGGATTACAATAATTATGCAGAGGATCAAGATGATTCCTTGTTGATTATGAACATGACATCTAAATCAGGTATCAATGATGATCATTTGTTCTATATTGATTCAGGTTGCTCTAACCATGTAGCTGGGAATGTTGCCCTACTCTCTGATTTGGAAGAACCTAAAGGTAAGCACCAAGTGCAGACAGGTGATGACTCTAAACACTCAGTGGTTAAAGTAGGTAATGTCAAAACAAGTGATGGTAATCAGAATTTGCTAAGCAGAGTATTGTATGTCCCAACAATCACCAAGAATCTGATGAGTGTAGGTCAGATTGTTTAAAAAGGTCTACAGGTCAGGTTCACTCAACATGGTGCATATGTGGAGGATCTAAGACATGGATTCAGAAGGATAGCCAAGGGAGAGAAGTCAGGTAGACTATTTACCTTTGAACTTGAGGATACTAAAAGTATTGCCTTGTACAACTATAGGGACCAAACCCTATCAGAATTGGAGATGTGGCACAAGAGATTGGGTCACATTGGAGAGAGAACCATAAAGCAGATGAGCAGAGATCAATGTGTGCTTGGGATACCTAATGTATCCAAGCAACACATGATATACAAGTGTGGGGCTTGTCAATTTGGTAAGTCACACAGGTTGCCATATACCAAGAAAGGATTTATGCATGAAGATTACTTGGAATTGGTGCATACAGATGTTTGGGGACCAAGCAAGGAGCCATCCATATCTGGATCAAGGTACTATGTATCTTTTATAGATGATTATAGCAGATGGACTGTCTTGTACTTCATGAAACATAAAGATGAAGTATTTAATTGCTTCAAAAGGTATCTTGCATTAGTAGAGAATCAAACAGGTAGACATTTGAAGAGGTTAAGGTCTGATGGTGGTGGAGAATATTTCTCCAATGACTTTGAAGACTTCTTGCAGGAAAGAGGCATCAAGAGGGAGATTACCACAAGGTACTCACCTGAACAAAATGGGGTAGCTGAAAGAAGAAATAGACTCATTGTGGAGACAGCTAGGTCTATGCTTAATGAAAAGAAACTACCAAATTATCTTTGGGCAGAGAGTGTATCTACTGCCACATACTTGATCAACAGGTTGCCATCAAAGACACTTGATGGAATGACACCCTATGAGGCTTGGCATGGTAAGAGACCTTCTCTGGATCATTGCAAAATCTTTGGGTGTGTTGCATATGTGCATATTCCCTCACAGGTAAGGGGAAAGCTAGATCCTAAGGCTGAAAAGTGTATCTTTATTGGTTATGATTTGAATCAGAAAGGATACAGATTCTATAACCCCTCAAACAAAGGCTTCAAGGTAAGCCGAGATGTAATGTTTGATGAAAATGATTCATGGTATGATAATGAGTGCAGGAAAGTGAGCCTACCTTATGATATGGAAGAAGACTTTCCAAAGCTTGTCAGGCAAGAACCAACTCAGAATGAGGACACAAGCTCAGATGATGAAGACACCATCAACATTGAAGAGTTCAAAGCTTGGAAATCAAAAGGGAAGATGAAGATGAAGCAACTTGAAGACAATCCAGAATCCTCAACTCAAGCTATGAGGAGATCTTCAAGGGAAAAGAAGAAACCTATTAGGTATGGATATGATACTTCACTTGTAACCAAGCACTCTGTATATCTTGCAAAGGATATCTTAAGTGAAGAACCAGGTACATTTGAGGAAGCTATTACTAAACCAGAATGGAAGGAAGCAATGGATGAAGAAATGGAGGCTCTCAAGGAGAGTGATACTTGGGACTTGGTACCCAAGAAGGACTCCATGAAGGTCATAGGATCCAGATGGATCTACAAACTCAAAAGGAACTCAGATGGTACAATAAGCAGGTACAAAGCTAGGTTGGTAGCCAAGGGTTTTGCACAAACCCAAGGCATTGATTATGAGGAGACATTTTCTCCTGTGGCAAAGATGCCAACTATCAGAATTATGGTGAGTGTAGCTGCATCCAAAAATTGGAACATGTACCAATTGGATGTGAAGAATGCATTCTTGAATGGATGGATATCTGAAGAGGTCTACATGTCACAACCACCTGGCTATGAGGATCCCAATAAGGTAAATCATGTTTGCAAATTGAAGAAAGCTCTGTATGGATTGAAGCAGGCACCTAGAGCATGGAACTATAGGTTGACAACCTATCTCTTGGATCAAGGATTTGTGATGAGTAAAGCAGATACTTCATTGTTTATAAAGAAGAACAATTCAGAGGTAATATACTTGTGTGTCTATGTTGATGACATCATTATTACAGGAAATGATGTTCAAGGAATTAGACACATCAAAAGTCAAATGATGAAGGAATTCAAGATCAATGATCTTGGATTATTGAAGTACTTTCTAGGGCTTGAATTGGTCTACACAAATTCAGGTATATACATTACTCAGAAGAAGTACATTCAGGACATGGTCAAGAAGTTTAATTTGCAGGAAGCTAAAGTCTCAAACATTCCTATGGAGGTCAATCACAAACTCAGTGCACATGAAGGAGAAGAACTCAAGGATATTACAGGTTACCAAAGTTTGGTAGGTAGTCTCAATTATGCTACCTTAACTAGGATTGATATCTCATATGGTGTTAGTGTACTTAGTCAATTTATGCATAAGCCAAGAGTACCACATTTGGAGGCAGCCAAGAAGATAGTAAAGTACCTAAAGGGAACACAAAATCATGGTTTGTATTATCCATATTCATCAGACATTGATATCAAGGTATACTCAGATGCAGATTGGGCAGGTTGCAAGGATGACAGGAGGAGTACATCTGGTTACATATGCTTTGCAGGTGACAAACCTATTTCTTGGTCATCCAAGAAACAACCCACAGTGGCTCTATCATCTACTGAGGCAGAGTACAGAGGACTAGCCAATGCCACTCAAGAATCAATATGGTTGAAGTTACTCTATTCAGAATTGGGCCTATACACAAGGCCACCAATCATATTTGGAGATAATACAAGTTCACTTCATTTAGCTGCTAATCCTGTGTATCATACTAGGACAAAACACATAGAGGTTCATTATCACTATGTGAGGGAGAAACTACTTAGCAAAGAAATCCAATTATCATATGTGTCCACTAATATTCAATGTGCAGATTTGCTTACAAAAGCCTTGGATGGGAGCAAGCTATGCAGGTTTAAATCCATGATTGGATTGCAGGATATTATTGAAGACTAAAGATGAAGACTCAAGCAAGTGTTTGGCTTGAGGGGGAGCTGTTGGTGCAAACAAGCCTTAACACTTGGCTTTGTTGTGTGCCTTTGAAGACCCAACTTAAAGCTTGGACTATTGAACCCTTGGAAAGCATAAAAGATTGAACCCTTGGATGATACATTCACAAGAGTCAATAATCATGTGAACCTAGTCTTAGTGATTCTTACTTTTATCTCATGTAAAAGTCTATATGACTTTAACCACTCATGTAATCACACCTAACAGAGGAAGTCGTGGAAAATTTGATTGATTGAGTAGGTGAATGATTGAGAGAATATCTCATTCACTTTTAGGTACATGATTCAAGGAGATTGACATAGATTTGAAATTCAAAATTTTACTCAATCTCTATAAAAGCTACAAGTCAAAAGTCGCGGGTATCCTTCACTCCTCCCGAGGCAATTCTGAGTAAATCATTGAGTGTGTGAGAGCTACTACATAGCCTACACCTCTGAGTACCATTGGGCATCATATTACATGCCAATGGGAATGTACAATCATTAGATTTAATCAATATACATATATTCATAGTCTCTGTTTTCTCTGAGTGACTACCTCCAACTCTGTCAACTTCAACAGAGCATATCTCAAAATCTACTGAACCAAATTTGATGATCAAGGGCTCATTGGAACCAGCTCAAAGCATTCTACAACACTACAAAGTTTCAAGTCAATCTATTCAGCCAATTGGGAGAAATCGCTGTCGAAGTGATCACTGGTATATTTCTGTGTGATTCCTAAAAAGTCGGGGGTGTCCCTGAGTTTGCTAAACATCATGCTCAGTGTATAGTTTATCATTTGGAGTGATTTAACTTGCTAATGGCAGCTTGTTAAGTTAATTTAATACTCCCAGAAGGAATTAGATCAATTGTAAGTGTGCTGGACACACTGAGC
The DNA here is from genome assembly GCA_020310875.1 of Ceratopteris richardii. Lineage (NCBI taxonomy): Eukaryota > Viridiplantae > Streptophyta > Polypodiopsida > Polypodiales > Pteridaceae > Ceratopteris > Ceratopteris richardii. The sequence continues at coordinate 197,784,308 of CM035409.1, forward strand.
TTAAGACTGAGCAGGTGTCATTACAGGAATAGCAAGTTTTTTTAGACTTAGGAAGGTTCAAACTTATCTGTTTTGATTTGATCATTACTCAATCACTTTGTAAAGCACATATATAGTTTCTTGGTGTCATTTGGAAGCTCAAGGAGTCTCCAAACCATATCTGAAGAGAAAAGAGGGCAGGTGTGAAGCAGGTCTAGCAGCACCAACTTGATCTTCTGATTGTACCCAGCCATCACATCCAACATAGAGAGATCAGGGCTTTATTGGAGACAGAGGACCAGCGCCCTCTAGGTCGTATCCTAGTGGAGCTCCAGTGCCGCCGTGCCTCACTTCTCCAGCAGATGCAGATACACCCGACCTCCGAGACTCTTATTACAGATTTTTTCATACAGCCGCCTGGGGACCCACCTCGACACTGGGTGTCACATTACAGAGAGCAGAGGAGCTTAGACGACAGCGCCGCCGACCGAAACCCCCCACTCTAGAGAGCCCGTCCCCACCAGAGAGAGATTCGGGCGATTCATGCACGCCATGACATGGAGATAGGGAGACGTAAGCAGTGCAGCCCTACCAATCTTGACATGCAGAGCATTTTGAGGCTCGCCACGATGCCTTACCCACCGATGCATTATATCCTACACCCACTCCAGGCATTTAGAGGGTTATGACACCGCCGAGCCTCCATTCCCTATGAATATTATATTTGTATCTCCCTCTTGAGCATATCGAGTGCATACCCATAGCGCCCCACACCCTCGACACCAGCTATTATCCACTCCTTTTATACTCTGTTTTGTACTCGCATCTTATTTTCCTTTTGGGATCACAGTGGATT